>JAULJZ010154658.1:7082-28905 GCA_032270985.1 Heliamphora pulchella
ACCAAAAAAAAAACAATCCCTTAGTTTTTTTTTATGTTTTTTCTAAAAATAAATAAAAAAATCAAACCCTTTATTTTTGTCATTTTTGCTAAAATAATCATCTTTTATTTATTTGCATCTAAACCCTAGCCCTAGTGTCTTTACTATTTTAATCTCCTTTGCATAGGTTCCTAAGCTAAGTTTTTCAGTTTGATATTCAGGTTTGTTGTCCAGATCTCAATCATCATCACATCATATCATCATCACAATCATATCATATCATCACATCATATCACATCATTACATATCACAAGAGGATCCTAGACATGCATCTATATTTGAGATATATCATATAACATGCTTTTGTATTGAAACAAGTAAGGATGGGAAACCCACCGATGGATGCTGATGAGAGATGTGCTGGTCTGGCTCTCGGAGGAGAACGCCAACATCAACGGCATCAACTGGTGGATCATAGTGCCTCATCCCGCTGGAGCGTAGGTGTGTAGATCAAAGAGTGCTGGGTGACCCTCTCCAGCATATGGGTGAAGGAAGTCAGCCATCTCGGCCTCCGCAACAGTATCGGCAGCTGCCTGTGCCTTGGCAGCTGCCCGTGCCGCGTCCTCGACAGCTCGATGAAAAGCACACTCCGCCTCGAGTGCAAGGGTGTTCATAGCACCTATGGTCGTGGAGGACTGCGAAGCAATAGTCCCCCCAACAGGAATGGCCCCCATAGAGGAGCTCCCAGTAGCAGAGGGGCCTTGACACGCCCCCAAATTATCATCCCCATGGCCTTGGCCCACCATGAACAGAAAAAGGATCACAAACAGTAGAGTGAACATCGTGTGAAAACTAAGAAGCAAAGATAAGCAAAGGGAGAGAAAGAGAGAGTTTGGGAGAGTTTGGGAGCAAAGAGAGCTAGAGAGAGAGTGAGATATGAGCGAATGACTCTACCCTGCACGAATGACTCTGCCCTGCACGACCTGGGGGGCCTTGTACGCATTTGGATATAGCGGTCGCCATATTTGAATCCGACGGCTGCCAGGTTAATGAAGAGACACACGGCGGTGGCTAGATAAACGCCAGCTTGAGAGGGTTTTTATCTGGCGACCGCCATGTCAGAGGGGTTTTCAACGGTCATGTCAGTCTGCCGTTTTGGGAGGGGTTGTTTGGGGAGTTTTGTGTTTATCATGTGTATTTTTATGTGTGCATCTTTTACTAAATGTTTGTTTTTAAATATCATGTGTAGTTAAGTTGTGTGTGTTCTTCAAAAAAATTATATATATATAATAAAATATATATATATAATAAAAAATAAAAAAAAAATTTAAAAATCTTTTGAATGTGTTTTAATATAGTTTTAAAATCTTATTTTGTTTTGTGCCTTGTCTTTTGGTGATGCTTTCTCCCGATAAATTTGATTTTAAATCATGACTTGGCTTTTGATTATTTTTATCTCGCTTTCGTTCTTAATTTTTAAGTCATGACCCGATCTATTGATTCATGGTTTATTCCGATAAATTTAATTTTAAGTCGTGACTTGACTTTTAATTATTTTTATCTCATACCACGTCCCGAATTTTTAGATCTTGACCCGGTAATTATTTTTATTTCGCTTTCGTCCCAAATTTTTAGATCTTGACCCAGCCTATTAATACGTAATTTTTTCTCTTGATAAATTTAATTTTAAGCCGTGACTTGGTTTTTAATTATTTTTATCCCGTTTTCGTCCTGAATTTTTAGGTCTTGACTTGACCTATTAATTCGTGATTTATTCTGATAAATTTAATTTTAAGTCGTGACTTGGCTTTTAATTATTTTATCTCGTGCCTCGTCCCGAAATTTTAGGTTTTGACTTGACCTATTAATTTGTGATTTTCTTCCGATAAATTTAATTTTAAGTCGTGATTTGACTTTTAATTATTTTTATCTCATGCAATTTTTAAATTTTGACTCGGCCTAACTAAATTCGTTATTGGTTTTCCGGTCAAAATAATTTCTAGGATCTTGACTCGATCCTTTTGATTATTTTATTCCCAGCCGGGTTCTTACATCTTGACTCGATCTTTGACTTGCTTGTATTCCCTTAAGATCTTGACTCGATCTTTAAGAGTTATTCGATCATACCAGTATCTGCATCATGTTAGCATTTGCATCATATAGCATTTGCATCATGTTTTTTATTTTACATTCTTGCATTTTTCTCCGCGAACTACGTTTTGGTCTGATCCCTAGCAAAGGGTACATAGGCAGTTCGATAGAAATTCGAGTACGACCAACATCATATGCATACTTGTGTGTTTGTGGCCTAAGATTGACGGCTCGGTTAAATGACTCTGGATCTTTGATATAACTTGTATCATGTGTTGCTATGCAAGTTATAGAAAAGAGGGGCAACAATAGACACCCTAATTTGACCCCGCCTAATCTTAGGTGAATCCGATGATGATAACGACTGAAAATGTGATTCAGTACGATTCTCAAAAAATAATCCAAGCTCAGTATTTGAACCCAATGATCAAAACCTTCAAACCAGTGAAATCATTTTGAACCGCCAACTCCATTGTAGCGACCGCCAATAGAATCTTTTGGAAGCTACCACGTTTTGTGGCGACTGCCAACTCCATTGTAACGATCGTCATAGAATCTTTTGGAAGATTCCACCTTTTTGTAGTGACCGCCAACTCCATTATGGCGACTGCTAATAGAATCTCTTGGAAGCTTCTTTTGATGTGGCAACCGCTATGTTCATACTCGGCGACCGCCATCTTGAAAAATCCTAACGTGTCCCAAAACGTGTCAGCATTTCATTGGTTGAAGAATTCTATAAATACCGTACCCCAGTGTACGTTTTCAGGACAAATTTTTAGAGAGAGAAGCTTTTCCGAGTCACCGAGCAATCCCGGGCCCCGACGCCAAAACTCTATCAAAATACCGAGAGCCGAACCCTTGATACTGAAGTTTTGAAATTCTAACTTGGATTATCGCTTGAGAATCGAATTGCCTATCACTATTTCCTGACTCAAGGATTCTTTAGCAATCTAGGTATTCTGCTTGGATCCCCGGTCCTTCTAACTCCATTTTCTACCCCTTTGGAGTGGCCGATTTAATTTGATTACTTCATCTTAATTACGTTCTTACATTGCTTATAGTTGCTATATTCATGTTCGAATGCAAGTTTTAGCTTATTTCATTTATTTGTTTCGTTTATTTATTTACTTACATTAAGTTAATTAAATCATTAAATAGTACTAACATAATTTAACAATACGACTAACGATACCATTATTGTTATAATCTAAGCACTTGCATACGTATGGTTGTAATTGTCAATATTATACCCATTTAAATTTAGTATTTTTTTTCTTTTCTTGTAATGTTAGTTTAATGTTCTAACATTTTATTTTATTTTTCTTTTCTAATGCTAGTTTAATGTTCTAGCATTCCATCTTATTTTTTTTCTTTTCTTTTCTTGTAATATTAGTTTAATGTTCCTTTTCTTCTAGCATTAGTTTAATGTCCCTTTCTTAACATTTTTTTTCCACTCTCTTTTTCTTTTCTTTTACTATTAGTGTAATCTCCTTTACTAGCATTTTATTTTTTTTCTTTTTATTATTAGTTTTATTTTCCTTGTAATGTTTCACCTTTTTTTAAATTTTATTTTTTAGTTTAAAAATACAAAATAAATAGTTAAAATTTTCTTTTGTTTAATAGTTTAAATAAATTTTTTTTAACCTTCTTATTTTGGTTTAATTTTTCTTTTGTAAGCTACATCTTTACTTCTTTTTCTTTCAAATTAAATTTTTAAATATTTTCTTAATACATAAAACACTTAGTTTTATTATCCTTACTTGGTAAACTTTATTTTTTATATAAAATTCTTACATGCTTTTCATTTTAGTTATACTTTTAAATAATTTAATAATATGCATGTTTAGTATGTTAATTTTGGGATATGCTTTAAAATCATGTTTTGAATAGCTTAGATTTCTTTTAGATATTGCTAGCAAAATTCATATTTATTTTTAGCATAATTTGAACTTAATGATTCTAACATATTTTTATTCTTTTTAAAATTATTGTATGTTGGTGTACTCCATGTATCCTTTAGATTAGAAATTACATGTCATAGGACTTAAGATTTTCTTTTCGTATTTGTTTTATTTTGGCGTTCTATATACATATATTATGTATTTTCTATATTTGATTTTGAATGTTTCTTCTTTGCCTCACTTTCTTTATTTTCATGTATTTGAGAAATCTTATTAAAAAACCAATGATGATTAGTAGAAGCTAATCTTACGATTGGGCGAACGGGATACCTAACACATTTCCCGATTCGTACCATAACCCCCGAACTCTTTTTCTCTGGTTAAATGTTTTAAGGATCAGTAGTCATTTTTGTTTTTCTTGATTTTTCTAAAAAATCAAGTGGCGACTCTATTTTCAACAAAAAGAGGTTCTTAAAATTTAGTTTTCAATGCGTTAAAATATTTTTTAAATATCTTTTAAATTTTCTTATTTTTGAATATTTCAAAACCCCCAAAATCCCGACGCCATAGGAACAAGACAACTTTTTTGAAGAGAATCATGTTCCCAAAGGACCTCAGGTCACTGCACCAACCTGAGTCCACCGACAGGCTGTGATAGAGGAAAAGAATACCGCCCATTCTAGGGAGTCTGCATTGGCGGATAAGATCGAGAAAATGGAGAAAGTTTTAAAAAAAGCAAAATGGGTCGAAGAGTATATGCTGGATGTGGGAGGATTATGCTTGTTCCCAGAAACTAAGCTGCCAAGAAGTTGAAGATGTTGAATATGAAAAAGTTTGACAGGACTGGAGACCAGAGGATACACCTGAGAATATATGTTGACACTTTAGCACCCATGGAAATTAACGACTAGTTGAAGGCCCATCTCTTCCACCGATCGCTTTCAAGGGCTGCACAGAAGTGGTTCCTCTCCCTAGATATTGCATAAACCAGGATGTGGGATGACATCGCCACTGCATTCGTTAGTCAGTATAGCTACAATGTCTAGCTGGACGTGACCACCCGAGAATTGAAAGCCACCTGCCAGGAGAGTAAAGAGTCTTTTGTAAACTTTTTGACCAGGTGGAGAGGGAAAGCATTTAAGATGACAAATCGACCAACTGCGAAAGACCAAGTCAGGATTGTAGTAAAAAATCTTCAATCCCCTCTAAAGGGGTATCTAATCACGTAATTGCTTTCTACGTTTGAGCAGTTGTTCAACGCTAAGGTACAGATAGAGGACGCAATCCGATCTGGTGATATTGACAAGGCTAAGCTAAGTTAGAAATCGAGAATACCCTTCTAACAACTAAAACTAACCCACATCCTCCACTAACCTTGTAACTTGCTCCAACGAGGTTAATCAGTTGAGCCCTCAATCAAACTGACTAAACTCTTCATCAGTACCGCCTGTCAGAAATAACCAAGCACCATAACCAAAAATGTCAAGAAGAGTCTTCACCCCCCTTAACATCTCCCTGACCACAGCCCTGAATCAACTTATTAAAAAAGAACTGATAAAACTACTTATTCCAATGCCGCTTCCAATAATTGAAGAAATTCTGTCAATAAATCTGAATAGTGAAAATAATTTGCAAATGGTTCAAATTGGTCCCTCTTTATCTAAAGTTGAACGTGAGCAACTAATAGTTTTATTAAAAAAATTCAAAGACGTTTTTGCATGGTTGTATAAGGATATGCCAGTATTGATCCCAAAATTGTTCAAAATCATATTCTGTTATACCCTGACGCTAAACCAATTAAGCAAAAGTTGAAGAGGATACGGGCAGGGTGGGCACTAAAAATTAATGCAGAAGTCACCAAGCAGATCAACGCAGGATTCTTTATGGTAACTGAATACTCCAAATGGGTGGCCAATATAGTGCCTATTTTAAAGAAAGATAGACGAATCAGAGTATGTATGGACTTCCGAGATCCCAACAAGGTTAATCCTAAAGACGATTTTTCGTTACCACACATTGATGTTCTGGTGGACAGCACTGCTGAGCACGCTCTCTTATCACTCATAGATGGTTTCTTTGGATACAATAAAATTTTAATGAACCTCGAAAACAAAGAGAAGACAACGTTTACTACACATTGGGAGATCTGTTGCTATTGTGTAATGCCATTTGATATAAAGAATGCAGGAGCAACTTATCAAAAGGCTGCTACTATATTATTGCACGATATAAAACATAAGAAAATCGAGGTGTACGCGGATGACATAACCGTAAAGTCCAAGGATTGAGAGGTTCATATCACAGCATTGTGAAAATTTTTCGAATGGATAAGGAAATATAAGATGCGACTTAACCTGTAGAAATGTGCCTTTGGTGTCACCACAGTAAAGATGCTAGGGTTCATGATCACTCAACGAGGCATCAAAGTTGACCCTTCAAAAATCAAAGCTATTGTGAAAATGCCTCTTCTAAGGACCGAAGGGAAGGTTAGAGACTTTTTGAAAAAAATTCAGTTCATCAACCAGTTCATAGCCAAACTGACAACAACTAGTGAGCCGTTGTTTCATTTGTTGAAGAAAGGGGTTAAGTTCGAGTGGGATAAAAAATTTCAAGATGCATTTAAAGAAGTGCATCAATACTTGTAAAGTCATACGCGAAGCATAATCTAAGTCCTAAATCCGTGAGACGGGTCTTAGGTTCTTCAAGCCCTAGTGATCTAGGCACCCCATTTTAAATCCTAGTCATATGTGAAGCGTTGTCTAGGTCCTAAGTTCGTAAGCCATGTCTTAGGTTCTTCAAGTCCTGTGATCTAGTCACCTTGTTTTAAATCCTAGTCTTATGCGAAGCGTTGTCTAGGTCATAAGTTCGTGAGATGAGTCTTAGGTTCTTCAAGCCCTAGTGATTTAGGCACTCCAAGCCCTGCTTCTTAGGCACCCTAATTTTAAGCCCTACTTCCCTAGCACCCTATTTTCATGCCCTGTTCATCAGGTACCCTAAGCCCTACTTCTCAGGCACCCTAAATCCTGCTTCGCAAGCATTCTTGTTTCAAGCTCTAGTGATCTAAGCACCCTGTTTTAAACCCTAGTCATATGGAAAGCATTATCTAGGTCCTAAGTCCATGAGATGAGTCTTAGGTTCTTCAAGCCCTAGTGATCTAGGCACCCCAAGCCCTACTTCCCAGGCACCTTAGTTTTAAGTCCTGCTCCTCAGGCACCCTAAGCCTTGCTCTTCATGCACCCCATTTCAAGCCCTAGTGATCTAGGAACCTTGTTTTAAACCCTAATCATATACGAAGCATTATCTAGGCCCTAAGTCTATGAGACGAGTTTTATGTTCTTCAAGTCCTTGTAATCTAGGCACCCCAAGCCTTGCTTCCTAGGCACCCTAGTTTTAAGCTCTAGTGTTCTAGGCACCCTAAGCCCTGCTCCTCAGGCACCCCGATTTCAAGCCCTAATTCCCAAGCACCCTGGTTTCAAACCCTAATGATGTTGAAAGCCCCAATAGTCTAGGCACCCTGGTTTAACTTCTGAGTCTGTGGTTATTGGCTTCTAGTTTTAAGTGTCATGTAGTTTGTTTGTGAGTCAAGTTAATACCCATTTTGAATTTTAAAGATTATGTCCCCACTTATTTTTATACATGGTTAAATCTTGATTACATGCAAAGTTTCTAAAAATGGAAAGCATAGCAGCATACAAGTTCAAACAAGGGCAGCGTTTGGTTATGGATCATGCATAATATCACAAGTTTTGTTCAAAATTCAAAACATGTATTCTATGTCCAAGATCGAAATAAAGAAGAAAAGGAGACTCACCGCATGATTATGGTGAGATAGATGAATGAGAGGCTCGCAAATAAGAATGTCGGGGGCTACGTCTTCTACAGGAGGCTCATACCTCATCATCCCACGTCGATCAAGATGATGAGGAACTGGAGCGTACCAGAGAGGGTCAAAAGGAGCTGGGATATGCTCATCGGCCGGCATGAGGATCTAGAAATTTCACTACCTCCACCGTTACAGCAATCTGCTCTACTGCCGCCTATGCTGTTGTTGCCTGTGTTGCAGCCACCTGCGTTGCAACCACCTGCTCTAAAGCTGCTTGAAGTGAAGCCCGCTCTGCCTCCGCCGCGAGAACCTCCATTGCCCCCAAGGAAGTAGAAGGCTATGGGTCAGATACCCCACCAGCAAGTACGCTAGAACCAACACCACCAATGGAAACCACAGATGAACTCCGAGTAGAAAAAGGGCCTTGCCGCACCCCGAGATCATTGTCTCCACGTCCATGGCCCGCCATGAACAAGAATGGGAGGAATAGTAACGTAAACATCTTCCGGGAATGAAGAAGCAACGCAAAATGATCACAAAATATCAAAGAAATTCTGGAATCCCGAGAGTGAAAATAGAGAGAATAAGAGTTAGAGAGAGAGAGTGAGATGGGATAAAATGGCACTGTTCCGCTTCAATTGAAGGCTTTATAGAGCCTTAGGAAGTCGTGGTTGCAACCTTCAATTGGTACGATCGCAATTTATGTCAAGCGCCATATGGCGATAGCAAGAAATGATTGAGAAAATACCAACGGTTGCAATATGCATCAACCATCACATCACCACCTAGAACCTCGAACATCAAATGTCGCAATGGCTTTAAATTTTCATTAATTGGCCTTTATGTTGTGTTTGTATTGCTAGTTTTTAGATAAAAATAGTTTTTAAAGTCATAACTCAATTTTTTGAATTATTTTTTGTCCCGTTCTCTTTCAAATTTTTAGGTATTGACTCGACCTTTTAATTGGTTATCTCTTTCGATAAAAATAATTTTTAAAGTCTTGACTCAACTTTTTAAATTATTTTTTTATCTCGTTCTCGTTCAAATTTTTAGGTCTTGACTCGACTTATTAATTTGTTATCTCTCCCGATAAAAATAACTTTTAAAGTCTTGACTCGAGTTTTTGAATTATTTTTTATCCCGCTCTAGTTCATATTTTTAGCTCTGGACTCAACCTATTAATTTGTTATCTCTCTCGATAAAAATAGTTTTTAAAGTCTTGACATGACTTTTTGAATTATTTTTTTGTCTCATTCTCATGTACATTTTTTTGTTTGTTTTGACTCGACCTATTAATTTGTTATCTCTCCCGATAAAAATAGTTTTTAAAGTTTTGAGTCGACTTTTTAAATTATTTTTTTGTCTCGTTCCCGTTCAAATTTTAAGGACTTGAGTCGACCTATTAATTTTTTATCTCTCTCGATAAAAATAATTTTTAAAGTCTTGACTTGATTTTTTAAATTATTTTTTATCTCGTACTCGTTCAAATTTTTAGGACTTGACTCGACCTATTAATTTATTATTTCTCTCGATAACAATAGTTTTTTAAAGTCATGACTCGACTTTTTGAATTATTTTTTATCCCGTTTTTATTTAAATTTTTAGATTTTGACTCGATCTATTAATTTGTTAACTCTCCCAATAAAAATAGCTTTTAAAGTCTTGACTAGACTTTTTGAATTATTTTTTATCTCGTTCTCGTTCAAATTTTTAGACCTTGACTCGACCTATTAGTTTGTTATCTCTCCAGCCAAAAGTAATTTTTAAAGTCTTGACTCGAGTTTTTGAATTATTTTTTATCCCGTTCTCGTTCAAATTTTTATCTCTTGACTCAACCTATTAATTTGTTATCTCTTCAGATAAAAATAATTTTTAAAGTCTTTACTCGACTTTTTGAATTATTTTTTTGTCCCGTTCTCTTTCGAATTTTTATGTCTTGCCTCGACCTATTAATTTGTTTTCTCTCCCGATAAAAATAGTTTTTAAAGTGTTGACTTGACTTTTTAAATTATATTTTTGTCTCGTTCTCGGTCAAATTTTAAGATCTTGAGTCGACCTATTAATTTTTTGTCTCTCCCGGTAAAAACAATTGTTAAAGTCTAGACTCGACTTTTTGAATTATTTTTTATCCTGTACTCTTTCAAATTTTGAGGTCTTGACTCGACTTATTAATTTGTTATCTCTCTCAATAAAAATAGTTTTTTAAAGTCTTGACTTGACTTTTTGAATTATTTTTTATCCCGTTCTTATTCAAATTTTTAGGTTTTGGCATGACCTATTAATTTGTGTTCTTTTCCCGATAAAATAGTTTTTAGGGTCTTGACTTGACCTTTTAAATTATTTTATGTTTTCCCCAATTAAGATTTCAGATCTTAATTCGATCGTTGGATTTTTGCTTGTCTGTGCTCTGTAGACACTCTAATTTGACTAAGTCAAATCTTAGGCATCCGTTTCGAATGATCCCCAATGACGAAAATATGAGAATTATGCTCAAGGTTACTCCTAAGTAAGCAAAGTCAGAAATTCGATTCAAAACCCAAGAAATCATAAAAAACCTTCAGGCCAAGACATTCATATTCCTCACGGCTGCCACCTTTTTGTGATCTTAGAGCAGGCCACGACTTTCCTTTGTCACAACCGCTACCTTTTTGAAACCTTAAACATATCCACGATCTTTGAAGGTCACGGCCGACACTGTTTGAAATAATAAAGGACGTAGCCTGCACTATTCATACAATAAAGGTTGCGGCCACGAGTTTGACTCCTTTTTGGATAGGTGGCAGCATTCTAATGGATGTTTGTGTTACCTTATTGCCTATAAATAGGCGCCCATTTTCCCAGAAACCAAAGAGAGTAATACTCGGATACCAATACTCTGCTAAATTCAATTCCCACCCAATATTCTGATATATCTGATACTCATATTCCTGATACTCCCGAACCTTATTTGTGACTTTGCTTGCATTGCTGAGGCCATGGCACACAGATTGCTTGGCGATTCTCGTCTTTCACATTCGAGAGGACATTTGAGGTGGTTGTTTACATGACGTAACCTTAG
Organism: Heliamphora pulchella; assembly: GCA_032270985.1. Lineage (NCBI taxonomy): Eukaryota > Viridiplantae > Streptophyta > Magnoliopsida > Ericales > Sarraceniaceae > Heliamphora > Heliamphora pulchella. The sequence continues at coordinate 17,935 of JAULJZ010154658.1, forward strand.
AAAACCCATGACGCTTTTTTAATCCCTCATCTTCTCTCTCCTGAGGGTGTCATGGTTAAGGTTTCCATTCATCATTTCTTTCTATTTTATTCATTCCAATCAAAGCATGTTCATAAAAGTTTCTTTTCCTAAACAATATGTTTGTAACTTGCTGTAATGCGTGAATAGCATATTTCAATTCATTTTCGTATTCGCTAGCACACTAGACACTTAAAAATGCCTCAGTGATTTTGACAACCTGACGATCGCGACCTTTGGTTATCACAGCCGTGAGATATTTTGGCCATATTGTTGTGGCCGCTACTTATTTATTCTTGGTCGCTACCTTTTGCCTTATTTTTGTCACGACTGCACCATTCTGTTGCTACGGCCGTGAGCATTGTGTGAGACCAGTAGTATGAAAACTATGTTTAAAGCCTATGTTACTGTTGGAGTAATGAATAGTAGATCCAACCTTGATGAAGTGGGCCGTGGTCTCTGTTTTGTGTGTCTTATCCATTTAAGTCCCTTTTAGACCTTGCGTGTTGAATACCCCTTTGGATCCCAAAAATGCCATTGCTACAACTTTTGTTGTCATGGCCGTGACCTTTTGCATCTCATTTTCTTGCGGCTACCATATATTTTGTCACGGCCGTCGATTTTGTGACTTATTTTGTCATAGCCACAATATTAGTTGCGATGGCCGTGAGTTTTTCTATATATCCAGTAGCTTGAAACATTGTTTGAATCTCCAATGTTCCTTTTATATAAACTGAAAATAACATGTTAGAGAGAGAAACTTTATTGTATCACCCTTAAGCTTTTTTTGTTCCATTTGAGCTTTCATTGCATGATTTTTACTTTTCTTTGCTCAAACAATACGTAAGATATGTTATAAATGATAACTAAGTTGCATAACCCTTAGGACAGTAGTTAAGACCTTTTTCTTCTTTGTTTACTTCTGTATGAACTCTCTTTAACCTTCTATTTTATACATATTACTTTTGAAAAGTTCAAAATAAGAACCAACAATGACAAAATAGAGGCCAACCTTACGGTTGGGCGAAAAGGGTGTCTAACACCTTCACTTTTCGTACCTTAGCCCCCGAACCCTCTTTTTCTCTAGTTACGCTTAAAAAGGTCATGTTGCCTTCTTTTTATTTTTCTTAATTTTTCTCAAAAATCAAGTGGCGACTCTATTTTTCTAAAACCGTGTTTGGATATTTTGGATTTTCTATTTTTTTATTAAAAATAAATGAGCATTTTTCTAAAAACTATGGATATTCGCCACAACCGTTCTGTTTTTCTCGAACGCACCTGGGGAAAATGCCCTTAGTTTTTCAGGCAGCTCTACTAGAGACTGGTTTTTCAAAAACAATCATAAGAGGTTTAACTTAAAATATCAATGGTTTTTGTTATAAATTTTTCATTGGTATTTGCATTTGTATTGTGCATACTTGTTTGCTTAATTCTCAAAAACCCTACTCCGCCTACCTGATACCTCGATTAGTCTACTATCTCAAAGCTATGTTAGGAAAGCAAGCAAGCTTTCTGGCCACATGCTCCCATGGATGTGACAAAAAGAGTTATAGCGTACTGTTTGACCATGCCTTGCACCATTCCTGGCATCAGGAAGTATATTTTTGACTCTATTCAGAAGGTACACTGAGTGTAGACCTACCAACCTTCTCTTATTGCATATAGCTTCTTAGACCCCTTTTTTTAGGAACAATAAATCTTTTTAGGATTATGTCATTTTCTTTTTATGGATGCTTTTGCCTGTATAGCTAGCACCCCATTTAGGATAGTTTTTATTTTCCCCATCCCACTGCTGAACACGGGTTATTTTGAGTTTAGACCCCGACTGACGAGTTATCCGATTTACACTAGCTCTTTCAGCTCAGAGACCCGAGAATATAGCTTCGTGTCGAGAAGAACCTATACGCACTTGGGCTCGATCTCCAAGTGGAAGACTCATAAGTGCAGAGCAGTTGAAATTATCAATGGCAGATCTGGATTTGACTATGACCAACATGATGAGGGCAATTTTGAAGTTATAGTAGACAATTGATGGGATTAATACCATTTTAACCAACTAAGCTAGGATCCAGACTTAGTGCCAAGCGTAGATCCAATCCTTGTAGACCTAGATGGTGAACCCCAATCTAGTTCTCCCGAATGACCAGGAGGATGGAGTAAGTGACAACATTTGAGATGATAATGTGGGACCCGATAGAACCCAACCAGCAGCTGTGCCACTTGTATGGTCAAGAATCTTGAAAACCCTAGCCACTAAAGAATAGTTCTTGTTTGATACAGTCAAAAAATTGGAAAAGATCTTGAGGAAGGCCCGAGGGGTCGAAGACTAAATGTTAGATGTCGAGGGGCTCTGTCTATTCTCCAATGCTAAACTTCCCGAGAAGTTCAAGATGCCTGACATGAAAAAATTTGATGGAAGTGGAGACCCGAGAATCCATTTGAGGATGTACACGGGTACCTTGTTGCCAATGGGAATCAGTGATCACTTAAAGGCTTAGCTTTTCCAGTGGTGTTTGTCGGGAGCCACCCAAAAGTGGTTTCTATCACTAGATGCTGCAAAAACAAGAACCTAAAAGGATAGTACTACTACGTTTGTCAACTAGTACAATTATAATATCCAGCTTGATGTCACTACTCGGGACCTTGAGACTGCCCGGCAGAAGGCTAAGGAGGCTTTTGTCAAGTTTTTGACCCGTTGGAGGGCCAAGGCAGCTAAGATGACAACAGGCCTACTGAGAAGGAACAAGTAAGGATGGTGGTGAAGAATCTGCAGCCATAATTTTAAAAGTATTTGATTACATAGCTTTTGATGACGTTTGAGCAGGTCCTTAATATTGGCATATAAATAGAGGATGCATTACAGTTCGGGGATATCGAGAAAGGAGAATCAAGCCAAAGAATGGTCAACAACCCGATCAATGCAACCAATTCTGTGAACCGAAGCTATAAGTGAACCTACTGAACTCGAATTCGAACCAGCCTAATCCATCTGCTCAACCTGCTAAGCAAAACCAACCCTAAAACCAGAAAAGAACCTTCACTACACTCACATTCTTTTGACTTCCATTATAAGCTGACTAATTGAGAGGGGCCTCATAAAGCCTTTGCAGCTGACCCCACCACTGAATCCTTTGCCACCCCGATATACCCCAACCTAGTACGATGCCTTCCACCAAGGGCATGGTCATCTAACCAACAACTGCATGAGACTTTGGTATGAAATCCAAGATTTAATAGATAACAAGGTGATTTCCCCACCTGCATCTGTTCAGAAGCTGAACGTGATCACCAATCCTTTGTTGAATCACGTAGCTCAACAAAATGTGAATGTTGTTGAAGGAATGATAGAAGATTTTGATCCCACAAAGTTCATAGTCCCAGTGATAGAACCAAAGCATGTTACAGATTTACCATCTGGCCGAGACTTGTTGCTAATCAATAATTTTGTCGAGGAACTGGTAGATGATGACTTTGATGATTTCTCAGTCTTCACCATTCATGAGAAAGAAGGTTTTCCTCCCTCCAATAGTGGCAGGGAAGAGGATGAAGAGATCAGACGTTTGTGGAAAGATTTGGCACGCCTCGAAGTATTGGATGACCTAGAGGAAGCCGGGATAGAGCTAAAGTGGTATATCCCCACAATTTCGAGCAATGAAGTAGCGTGGTATGGGAAAGTAGCATGGTATGGAGAGGCCAAGCCAAGCTTGAAGGTTGAGGACTACGGGTCCTGTGTTCAATCTTTAAGTCTATATTGTTTCATCTTCACGAGCCGAAACCAAGAACTCCTTTACACGAAGGACTAGCCCTATGCTCCCTCAACGTGAATGAGATTTTATATGAAGAAGAGAACGATTTTTAGGAACTCGAGGAAGTGGAGCAAGAATTCATAGACCTAGATATGATAAAGGAGAGGATGTACCGGAATAACAACCGATTGTGGAGGAACTGCATGACCATGGAGGCTCGTGGGAACCTTGGGTTCCTCCCCCACCATATAATTACAAAAATCTTTTTGATGGGTTATTATTGCCACATCTCTTCAAGTTAGAGACCAGTATCAATGAAAAATTCCATTGGTTTGCACAAAAATGTGATGGGAATCGAAGAAAATTTTTGAGGAGTTAAAGAAATTAGAGAAGAAGATAATCAAAGAAAGACGAGCGTAGATGACTTTTGGAGCCTCCGAGGAGATGGATACCCAATGACTGAAGTCCGAGAAGTGACTGACTGGTTTGGGGAAATGGGTGCCAGTTGTTTTGGTCGATAACAGTTATGAACTCAACGTGTGCCCACTAGGGACTGCTTACTACCTAGGGTTAAAGACACAGGATTTCAAACCAAGTACGCAAGGAGTGCGAGCATACGATAACACACGAAGAGATGTTTTAGGGCTGCTGACTTTTTCCATGACAGTGGGACCGCTGTAAAGCGAGGTAGAATTCCATGTTCTTGACGTGCAAGCATCATTTAACCTATTACTCGGAAAGCCTTGGCTACATGACCCGGCAATTAGAGCAATTCCGTTGACCCTGCACTATAAAGTTAAGCTAATTAAGGAAGGGGTAATTGTTACCATTCCAAGGAAAATTAGCCTGCCAACCCCGCTCCTTGAGATTCAAAATGGGGAAGATGACCTTCTTTTGAATGGGTTCAACTTTGATGAGACTAAGGCTGTCCAAGTTCTGATGAACGAGGAAGAGAACTATGTAAACCCAAAAGTCATGACAATGATGAAATGAATGTCCTACTTCCCGGGGATGGGGCTTGGCAAGCATTTATAAGGAATCTCGAAGCCGATCCCTGTGTACCACAATCGTTACGAATACGGGCTTGGATATTAGCCAAAGTCAGAAGGATCAAAGATGGGAGATTACGGGCTGACATTGAATGGGCACTTTATCAAGGAGAGAGATCGCTTCCCTTACTGCGGGTTTCTCGATCCTTGGATTGAGGAGAGGACTAACCAGAAGTTGCTGGGGTTGAAAATCTTTTTCAACGACCAGCTATCTGATAGTGACGAGGAAGTGGAGATATAGCAGATGGGCTTCACTGGAAAGGAATCAACATACTGAATAGTTCATTGTGAAGAAGGAGATCTGGGTTCTTTCTTCGATGAAGAGATGACCTGACTGTGTATAGGGAACGAGAAAGACAAGGATGTACTGATGATGGATGCCGACACGCCTACGCATCAAACTACGCTTATCGTGGATGCTACTGAGATGCAAAAGAGTAAGTTCTTTGAGTCTTTACACATGCATGATGTAACAAGAAAGTTAAAATTCGAGTCTATTGAGTATGTTTTTATCGAATCTGTAACTGGTGTCTGTAACAACGAGTCTGCTGGGAATACACTTGTTGGCATCCCGAGCCCCTTTTTCTTTGAGTCTCAAGTTGTAACTCCCATTGAAATTAATGAAATAAATTCAGACTTTGCTTATGTCGCTGTGTCTCAAATATTTTGTGTTGATTCTAAAAATTTTGATGAATTCGAGGAGGATATCCCCCAACAATTAAAATTTTTAATTGAAAGGGAAGAAGAAATATGAACTAAACCTATAATGGAAGAAACTGTTTTAATAAATCTTAATAATGAAAAAGATTCGCAGTTAGTTCAGGTTGGTTTTACGCTCTCTTTAGAAGAATGTGAGCAATTAACCTTTTTATTAAAAGAACTTAAAGTCGTTTTTGCATGGTCCTACAAAGATATGCCTGGAATTGATCATAATATTGTACAGCACCAAATTCCTCTCTACCCCGACGCCAAACCTGTTAAGAAGAAGCTTAGAAGAATCAGGCTGGACTAGGCTCTTAAGATTAAAAAGGAGGTCACCAAGCAGATAGATGCCGAATTTATCATGGTCACGAGTACCCAAAGTGGTCCACTACCAAAGAAAGACGGAAGAATCCGAGTGTGTGTCGACTTTAGAGATCTCAAAAGGGTTAGTCCTAAGGACGACTTCCCTCTCCCCCACATAAATGTATTGGTAGACAATACTGCCAGGAATACACTTCTGTCTTTCATGGATGGATTTTCAGGATACAACCAGATTTTGATGGCGCCATAGGATTAAGTGAAGACTACCTTCACGACACCTTGGGGAACCTATTGCTATAGGGTTATGCCATTTGGACTGAAAAATGCGGGAGCGACCTACCAAAGGGCTTTAACCACATTGCTGCACGACATAATACACAAGGAAGTAGAGGCATACATGGACGACATGATCATGAAGTTCAAGACCAAAGAAGGGCTCGTCATCGCGCTAAGGAAGTTCTTTAAGCGGATAAGGAAGTACTAGATGCGTTTAAATCTGCAGAAGTTTTCTTTTGGAGTAATAACAGGGAAAATGCTTAGATTTGTGATCACACAACGAGGTATAAAAGTTGATTCGTCAAAGATCAAGGCTATTCTCGAAATGCCTCCCCCGAGATCTGAAAAAGAGGTAAGGAGCATTTTGGGGATGATCCAGTTCATCAGTCGGTTCATAGCCAAGTTAACCACTACCTACAAACCTCTTTTTCGACTCTTGAAGAAGGGAACCAAGTTTTAGTGGCATTAACAGTGTCAAGACGCTTTCGATGCCATATGATAGTACCTGCAAAACCCTTCAGTTCTGTCACCACTGGAACCCGATAATCCTTTGATACTATACCTATCTACGACTGATTTTAGCAATAAGATGTATGCTTTCTCAAAAAGATGAAGCTAAGGTAGAAAGAGGTGCCTACTACTTAAGCAGGAAGATGACAGATTGTGAACGTCGGAATATGCCTTTAGAGAAGACTTGTTGGTTTCTAGTTTGGGCATCCAAGAAGTTACGCCATTACATGCTGGCATACCGAGTCATTTTGATCTTAAGAATGGACCCGCTCAAGTATCTCTTCGAGAGCCAACGTTGACAAGAAAGTTAGCCCATTGGTTGCAGATGCTAGCCGAGTTTGACATGTAGTATGTCATAAGAAAATCAGTGAAAGGGAGAGTCAATGCAGAGTTCTTTGTCGACCATCCTATTGAAGGGGAAGAAAAACCCGAGTTTAAATTTCCTGATGAATAAGTGTTGAAAATTGAGAAGGGTTTGTGGACCCTGTATTTTGATGGAGCTTCAAACCAATACAGGTATGGGATAAGGATAGTCCTCATCACTCCCGATGAATCCCACATCTCGTTGGCTTCTATGTTAAGTTTTGAGGTTATTGACAATCAAACTGAGTACGAAGCTTGCTTAGCCGGATTAGAAGCAGCCTTAGAACTAGGGGCAAGAAAGTTGGAAGTTATAGGGGACTCGACCTTGGTCGTGTCTCAGGCAAAAGGAGAGTGGAAGGTCAAAGAAGAAAGATTGATCTAATATCACCGAGAGCTCGAAGTAATGATCCCCTGCTTTGAAAGTGTGGTGTTCACCCATGTCCTAAGATTGCAAAATAAATTTGTTGTCGCCTTGGCTACTCTGGCATCAATGATAGACATATCGCCCAGAGTAAGGATGAGACCCCTAAAGATTCAGCAAAGAGATGCACCCGCAATCGGTAATATCATCGCTACCCAAGAAGTCAATGATGGGCTACCCTGGTACCATTACATTTATAATTTCATTGAGAAAGGGGAGTATCCTAGTCAAGCCAGTAAGAAGGATCTAAAGAGCTATCAGGAGACTTGCTGCACAGTTTGTGAACTGTGGAGGAATGCTGTACAGGAGAGGATATCTGGGAGGTAATAAGTTTTGTGTTAACACGGAGGAAGAACACGAACTGATGAGAGAGGTTCACAGAGGAGTTTGCGGGCCTCACATGAATGGATTAATGCTAGCCAAGAAAACTCTGCGCCAAGCATACTTTTGGATGACAATAGAAATAGATTGTCACAAGTTTGTTCGAAGATGCTGAAAATGTCAAGTTCATGCGAACCTCATGCATGTACCACCATCTCGGCTTTATAATATGACATCACCTTGGCCATTTTCAATTTGGAAAATTGACGTAATAGGGAAGATCACACCCAAAGCATCGAATGGACATGAGTTTATCCTTATAGCAATTGATTACTTCACGAAGTGGGTAGAGACTGCCTCCTACTTTCTTCTAAAAGCCTCCCAAGTAGCCAAGTTCATCAAGGAGAATCTTATTTGTCAATACGGGTGTCCTCATGAGATAATTTTTGACAATGGTTCTCACTTCCAAGGAGAAGTCTTAGATCTTTTGGAGGAGTATCGGATTTTTAGTCACAAGTCATCTCCGTATAGACTGCAAACCAATGGAGCAGTGGAAGCTGCTAACAAAAACGTGAAGAAAATCCTACAAAAGACGATAGAAGTAAAGATTGGCCAGATAAGCTACCATTTGCACTTTAGAGATACTGAACATCGATCAGAACCTCTACCAGAGCGACACCATATGCACTAGTCTATGGGATGGAAGCAGTCCTACACATAGAGGTAGAGATTTTGTCTTTAAGGATAATGGCTGAAAGTAGTATTTTCGAATTAGAATAGCAGAGGGGCAGATTTAAAGAATTACTCTTGTTTGATGAAAGAAGGCTCAGGGTGCTGTTTCACATCAAAGGGTATCGGATAAGAATAACCCAGGCATTTAACAAAAAAGTTAAGTCTCGAAACTTAAAGGAAGGCGACTTAGTCCTCAAAGAGATCAAAGCTCCAATCTTCAACCCAAGGGGTATGTTTAAACTCAATTGGGTCGGGCCCTATCTTATAAAAACCCTGATGTCGGGAGGCGATGCAATTCTTATGGATCTAGAAGAAAATGTCTTCCTTACACCAATCAACTCAGACTAGCTTTAAAAGTTATATCTCTATGAGAAAACCTACATAAGGAGAATGACAGTGTAACCCGAGTCTCGAACTACGTTATGGCATGATTCCCTTCTTCGGGATACGTAGGCAGCTTTTGTCAGAGCCAAACCTTTGTTTGAAATTCTCCCTTTGTAACCATGTTTGAGGAGTTGATCAATGCAAAATCTTACTTTAAGTTTTTCCAATAAATCAGTTATACTGCAAAAACAAAAATCTAAGAGACAGTTTCAGAAATCATTGCGAACTAGAAGTGGAGAAACTTTCATTAAGAGTTTTTACTAACTCAGTTTTGATTCCAAAACAAGAGAGGCTCGCTAGTCCTCATCCTAAAAAAATTTAAGAAGAAAATAAAGAAAATATCGAGATACAATGAGGTAAAGTCAAGTCCTTCTCTTAGCATCTCATCCCTGTCTTGCACTGCGCCCTAACTCCATCTCGAGCCAAGCCTTGTAATCCTCAGAAAGCTAGCTGTAAAACTCTCTACAAATCGGCATTCTCAGTCGTGAAGACCATGCCCGTTGGTACTGACCCAAGAAAGGGGCCCGATGAGGAGAACTGTACAGATGGCTCACGATTGGATCTGACCTGATCTAAGTACGCCTAAACTGACGAAGGATGCGGTATGAATGGTAGAAAGTGGCTAGCCTCAAGCCAATCTAAAGAACCTAAGGATGATCCATGCTAGCGGCAGTCATGTGAGAAATCTTCAACCAGGGGCATTGCCAAGGGATGTCCTCCCTGGTCAAAGTACTCGGATAATCTGTCCAAGCAGCCTCAGTGAAATAAAGGTGATAAACCTAACGGTGGATAAACGACTTCACACTATAGCTGTTAGATACGGGCTTCTCTAGCAATTACACTCTTTCCATCAGTCAAATCAAAGAGAACTAAAGAAAAAAGAGACCTGAGTCGAAAAATAAAGAGAAATAAAGAAAAGGGAGAGCTGAGCAACAGAGAGAAAAATAGAAAAAGTAGAGTTGAGTGAACACCTGTAGCAGAAGAGAACTACTCATAAAGTAAGGGGCACCCTCAGTGTGGACCGCGTCAAGACCAAAAAGTGTCTCGGCAAGGACTAGTGGAACAGGGTCCCATCCCTCGTGTATCTGATAAGTCACATCAACTAGAGAAGAGTTAGCCCGTCCATCGGAGGGTCCCAGCAAAAATTGGGCCAATAGACAAATAAAAAGAGCAGAACGGTGTTAAAGTTTAAAGGAGAAGTTGGTAAGAGAACCTTAGGGACCGAAACGGTCTATGATCCGTGCCACGCCAAGGAAACCATCGTGGGTTATGAGAGAAGCCTTGGGCTTTGAGATACCGCAAAGCTGCATCAACCGATCCTTAGGACTCGAGAAGAGAGTAGGAATTATGACCTCATCTCAAGACGAGATCTCAAGGATGGCGAAAAGGTCTTCCATTGTCGGGTACTGTTAGGGTTGGTATACAGAAAATCATGTTTTTAGCATTTAATTTATTTTTAATAAAATTAATTTTTTATTTTATGAGAATCTTTATGAGTAATGTATTTATATCATTTCTTTGATATGTATGGATGTCCAATATTCTGTATAGTATTTAATCTGATGTGTAGAGTACGACTTGCACACAGAATATCAGATTTTAGGTTCTTGCAGAATATAAGTTTTATATTCATAGTTTAAATGGAAATGGATATACCATCGGTATGACTGTAGCACAGAGTTTTAGTAAGCCTGTCTTGATTACGAAAAACAGATAATAGTATCGTCTATTGTTCCAACTCTCTATACTAGTACACTTTGTGTGTATTGAACGGGACATTTAGGGTAATTAATTTTGTACTAATTATATAAATTAATTCACATTTTAAGGTTATTATGAATAGTGCTTATCCTCTTAATCTTGAAATAATGATTAATTTTTATATATTTAATATTCGTTATTTTGATTCATTAGAGGGCGCGATCTTATATGCATCTATATTCCCGGTGAGTTAGATAGCGGTATTATTTATGTCACGACCCATTTTCATTTATGGCCTCCGTGACCGGTCAGTGAGTCAAAACTCACCAAAAGTCTCTTCTTGTCTTTGTTTTTCGTTCCTTATTCTGAATTTTGCCGACTGAATTTTTTTTTCTTTTCAAACAATCCCAATTAGGGTCATCCAATC
>JAULJZ010154667.1:0-28899 GCA_032270985.1 Heliamphora pulchella
CCACTCGTCGGGATCGTCGTGTGCGTCGGGATATACGTGAGAAGATCATTGGGTCGTCTCGGATCGTTGTTCTGCATGAAAGAAACTCGAACAAGTTTCTTGAAAGTATATTTAATAATAATATATCAGTTTAATGTTGTCATTTTTCATGAAAAATGCACGCGCCGTTTTCTACGGTCACGGCGCCGGTTCTAAATTTTTCTTTCGCGTTCCAACAACACTCAACCCGGCTACACAGGCCCCATGAAGTAACGGAACGTGCTATACCCCGACACAACTAGTCCTTTCTCGGTTCATTAGCGGGCGGTCAGAGAACCCAATCTGCGCAGTTTTTCGGTTTTTCACCGAGGAGCTACTCGTGCCCAACCTTAAACGATCCCTTGGATCCACAAATCGGTCCTTTTTATCGTATCATAAAACAACACACACATGTGAGTCCAACCCAAATGGTTTCTCTCACCAGACCCATATCACATACACATGCGAGTCCAACCCTAAAGGTTCATCTCGCCAAACCCATATTGTTACATATTTTCATTATTCACGATTCCATTATTTTATGGTTCAATCCCAAATTAATTACTCACATCAATTCCGAATTCCCAAATTATTGGTTTTATTCAATAAAATCCACAATATATGCTTTACATGAACAAGTGTCACTTAGCTCTATGAAATAATTTTACAATGGGTCATAATAAATCCCAATTTAGACAATAATTCCCTCAATTTCATCATATTGGTTCTTTAACCCAAAATCCCCAATTTCTCATGGTGTTAGCCTAAACTCCAAACCTTAGTTTTTCTTTTTTGCAGTCTAACTCCCATAAATGACATTGTTAAGATAAAAACATGTTAAATCCCTTATGAATCCAATATTTAACCCCCACTATCCCTAGATTCCAATTTAAAGCTTTGAAAACGCAAATCTCATGCTTTTATGTTCATACATTTGAAAATACAACGCATATCACAAAAATATTCTAAGAAAGTCTTAGATCCTACCTTAGGGATGCTAGATCCACAAGAAAAAGCCTCAAACAAGCTCCATCCACGAGAATCTCCAACCGCATAGTGAGAAAAGCTTCTCCAACGCCAAGATCGGGCCTCCAACGATCAAGCCACCAAGAGGGAGCCAAGAAAACTCACTTGGAGGAGCCAAACAAGCCCCAAATAACTCTCAAATCTAAGCCTTAGCTCTCACCCACACTCTAGAGAGAGAGAGATATGGATAGAATGAGAGAAAAGGAAGCCTCATGCGACTTTTAAAACCTCAGCTCCGCGACAGTCTGCTCTAGCGGACCCCACCGCTCGAGCGGGATCCCCACCGCTCGAGCGGTCAACGCTGGGAGACAAACCTAACTGAAGCTGCACTGAACCATACATCCACAGTACATCATCCAACCACGTCCTGCCTAATTTCTCCCTTAACCATCAAGAACGAGCACATACAAGCTCAAGAATTAATTCTCACGCACGATTTACATTCCCAAACATCTCCACTGGACATAACACATTCGTTTTTATTAATATTTCAAAAATATCAAGGGTCCGAGTCGCTACAGGATATCTTTATAAAACCTCTTAATGAGAATCGCTTTGTCATTATTAGAAGAGAATTGGGCCTAATGCATGTTCATGAGGTTGAATGATCTTAATTAAAGAAGTATTTTAAAGTAAATTATTTTTTTTTCCATCTCAAGGTCTGTTGGACATCAAAAACAGTGAAAACATACTGACCAGTCGGCTGAACCCCTTTTTCCAGTCGACTGAACCAATTTTTCTCAGTCCAGTCGATTGAACATACCAGTCCAACCGACTGAACCGTCGGGAATTTCGAAAAACTGAAAAGCCGAACTGCATTTAAACATTATTATTTCATTTTTTCACCTCTCGGCTTCTCTCTCCTAGGGCACAAATATATTTTGTTTTGGCTTCCAAAGGATCAAACTCACTCCCATATCTGACACCATCATTCCATATCTCTTAAATCTTCCATTTTCATCTCTCAAAACCCTTTCATGGCACCTAGGATTAGTGGTAGTAAAGGTAAATCCATTGGTAGAGATGATCCCACCGGCAAAAATGACCAATAGTTTAACCCAAGTCGCGCCGAAATTCTCTACAAGCATCATCTTCAATCTCTAGATCTTATTTTTGGTAAGATCTTCAACATGAGATTCATAGATGCTAATTTTCCTCGTGTTTTACGTCTCTTCAATAGAATAGGTTGGGCGCCATACATTTTTTATCAACAAAAGGGTGTGCACCCTCAAATTACACTGTTATTTTATACCAATCTTTCTCAAGAACTTACACCAAATCCAAATGATCGTTCCATGCGCTTCACTACTTACCTTTATGGAAAAAGTTATAAATTTTTCAATAAAGACATAACAAATCTTTTTGAAATGGGTCGAGGAGATTTTATATGTCCACAAATTTTATCTCAATCTTAGATCATGGAACAAGAATTCACTCTAGAAATATTTTTACCCATGATCATGATTGAACCTTCTATCAATTTTGCCCTAACTCCATCTTACTCATAACTCACCATCGAGGCCAAAATTCTTCATCTAATCATCACATATAACGTTTTGCCTCATAGTAGCTCTCGAACCTACATTTTCTATCCTGATTGTTTTATATTGTGGTGTATCTATATGGAGAAACATCTTGATCTTCCATCGTTAATATGCCAATGGATACTTGCAGAAAAAAGTACCAAACACCATACTCTTCCATATGGAGGTTTTTTCACTCCTCTTTTTGAGTCCTTTGATTTTTCTCCATCTCCTTCTAATTTTCTTTCACCCAAAAATTTTAATTTTCTTACCGCTACCACATTAAAATAAATGGGTAATCGTTTACAACAAGGACAGTGGCTACCCAAAATTCAAAGGCAAGCTCCTCAATTAGTCCTAGATAGTGATGAGGAAGCCGAGGCTACTGCCTATTGTGGCATTGGGATTTTGAAATTTTGAAAAATATTTCAAAAATAAGAAAATCAAAGATGTTTAGAAAATATTTTAACACCTTGAAAACTAAAATTTGAAAATCGCTTTTTGTCGAAAATGGAGTCGGCAGTTAGTTTTTGAAAAAAATTAAGAAAAACAAAATGACTACTGATCTTTAAAACATTTAACCAGAGAAAAGGGTTTGGGGGCTAAGGTACGAATCGGGAAAGGTGTTAGGCACCCCGTTCGTCCAACCGTAAGGTTGGCCTTTACTGATCATCATTGATTTTTTAATAAGACTTCTCAAATGCATGCAAATAAAGAAAATGGAGGCAAAGAGAGAACATCCAAAATCAAATATGAAAAATACATAACATATGTATATAGCACTCCAAATTAGGACAAATAAATGGGTGAATTCCTAAGTCCTACGGTATGCAATTTCTAACTAAAGGATACATGGAATATTCCCTCATGCAATTTTTATCAAAATAAACAAAACTATCATGATTCAAATGAAAGAGTAAAAGTAGGCTAAATATGCTAAAATTACCTAAACATGATTTGCTACAAAAATAAACTAAACTACTCAAAACATGTATTTAAAAAAAATAACCAAAATATGCACAAACATACATTTGAGAGACATTAACATGATAAGTATTTAATACTAAATGTAAAGAAAACTTACTAACAAATAAAATAATGGTTTCATGACAAAGGGAATTTAAAAGCTTGAAGAAAAGGAAGACAAAGAAGAGGTTTATAAAGAAAATCATGCTAAAATGAAAAAGTTAGAAAATGTTATTAAACTATTGAAAAAAAAATTTAACTATTTATATTAACATTAAAAAAAATAAAGTGAAGAGAAAACAAAAGAGAAGAAAATTACAATGAAAGTTTGATTAAAAGATTTTTATTATTTTTGGGTTTAACAAAAGAAAAGAAAAGGAGAATAAGGTAAATATTATAAAAAGAAAAGAAAAAAAAATGAAAACGAAAGAAAGAAAATGGAATATTAAAAAGAAAATAAAATTACATTGCAAGGCAAATAAAATAAAGCTAAAAAAAAAGAAAAAGAAATAAGATGTTAGAAAGGAAAATTACATTACTATTAAAGAAAAAAAAAAAAGAAAATAAAGACTAATGAAGGAACATTAAGCTAATATTAAAAGAAAAGAAAAGAGAAAGAAAAATAAATGCTAGAAAATTAAACTAACGCTAATAAGGGAAATTAAACTACATTAAAAGAAAAAAGGAAGACAATGAAATATGAAATCAAATTAATACTAGAAAAATAAAAGGAACCAAAATATAACTATTTAATTGTCAAATATGAATATAGTATTGGCAACTATATCTGTATGTATGTAAGTGCATTATTATAATAATTAACAACATTAATTAGTTATAATTGTCAAACCATATTAGCACTATTTAATGAATTAATGAAAGAAATAAAATAATAAATGTGTTAAGTGTGAATGTGAGTAAATTAATAACTACACAATGAATAAATTACATAAGGCAACTTAAACAAGAAACGAGGTTAATTACTTAAACAAAAGAAGTATACAAATTGAAATTGAAAGTTAACTCGATTACTCCAAAAGAGAGAAAATGGAGTTTAGAATGATCGGGGATTCAAACGAGATACCTAGATTGCCGGGGAATCCTCAAGTCGGGAATGTGCCTCAATGGTCCAATCTTCCGGTGGTGATCCAAGCAAGGCTTTCAATGTAGGCGTCGAAGGTTCGGATCTTGGTATTTCGGCAAGGTTTCGGCGTCGGAGCTTGGAATTGCTCAGCGACTCGGCAGAACTTCTCTTACTAAACCACTCTCTAATTTTCTCTCTTTGAAAACATACCAAAGGTACGGTATTTATAGAATTCTTCAACCAATGAGGTGTTGCCACGTTTTGGGACACGTTAAGCCATTTAGAGTTGGCAGTCGCCGGGTTGGAGGTGGCGGTCGCCATGTTTAAGAAAGGTTCCATAAGGTTCTATTGGCGGTCGCCACAATGAGAGTTGGCAGTTGCCGATTTGGAGGTGGCGGTCGCCACTTTTGGTTAGGGTTTCCAAGAGGTTCTATTGACGGTCACCATAATGAAAGTTGGCGGTCGCCCTGTTGGAATGACTTGGACAGCAAGTTATCGACGTTTTAACAAAATTTCATTGGTTTGAAAGTTCAGGGTTCAAATACCGAGCTTAGATCACTTCCTGAGGATTGAACTGAAGCACCATTCCATCTGTTTTCATCATCGGATTCACCTAAGATTGGGCGGGGTCAAATTGGGGTGTCTACAGTTGCCTCTCTTTGATATAACTTGCATAGCAATGCGTGATGCAAGTTATATTAAAGATCCAGAGACAATAGCCATTTGACCGAGCCGTCAATCTTAGGTCACAAGCACACAAGCATGCATATGATGTTAGTCGTACTCAAATTTTAATCGAGCTGCCTACGTACCCTTTGTTAGGGATCAGACCCAAAACGTAGTTGACGGGGCAAAATGCAGAGATGTAAGATAAGAAACATGATGCAGATGCTAACACGATGCAGATGCTAGCACGATGCAGATGCTGGTGTGATTGAACAAACCCTAAAGATCGAGTTAAGATCTAAAGGGAGTACGGGTGAGTTAAAGATCGAGTTAAGACCTAAGAATTCGGCTGGGGATAAAATAATTAAAAGGATCGAGTTATGATCCAATAAATTATCTTAACTGGGAAAGCAATTGATCGGTTGAGTTAGGACGTCACAATTTCGGGATGAGAGCAAGGTAAAAATAATCAAAAGCCAAATTGCGACTTAAAACTATTCATATTGGGAAGAATTACCATGAGTTAATAGGCTGAGTTAAGACCAAAAAACTCACGACGAGACATGGGATAAAAAATAATTAAAAGCCAAGTTTCGGCTTAAAATTAATTTTATCGGAAAGGCCAATAATCACGGATTAATAGGTCGAGTTAAGATCTAAAAATTCGGGACGAGGTGCGAGATAAAAATAATTAAAAGCTAAGTTTCAGCTTAAAATTAGATTTATCGGAAGGATATACCACGAATTAATAGGTCGAGTTAAGACCTAAAAATTTAGAACGAGGCAAAAAAAAAATTAAAAGCCAAGTTGCGGCATAAAATTAACGGCTTTATTTTGAAAGAACACACAAAAGGGTCTGAAAATTATTTTTAAGGAAAATTTTTTTTTATTATTTTTGGAAGTCATTTTTATTAATAAAATATTTTTGGAAATAACGTAAAAGAAAGTTATAAAACATACTTGAAAGGGAATAAACACATGCAAATAACAGATTCCCAAACAGTTCCCCCTCAAAACAATAAAACGGATATGACTGATGATAGACTGGCACCGTTTCCCTTCTGACATGGCGGCTGCTGCTTTCAAACCCCTAAAACATGACGGTCGCTATGATAAAAACCCCTTGAACCTGGCGGTCGCCAATTAACCCTTGGGAAACCTAGCAGTCGCCAATATTGAAGATGGCGACCGCCACCCCCAGGCGCGCATAAGGCCCCTAAGCGCGCTCGGGTGTAGCTCATTCCTCACTTCTCACTCTCTCTCTAGCTCTCTCATACCCTCAAACTCTCTCTAAACTTCAAAGCCTTCCCTTGCTTTCTCCTTGCTTCTTTCCGCTTCACACGATGTTCACACTGTTGTTCGCGATTCCATTCTTCTTTATGGCTGGCCAATGCCATGGGGATGATGACTTGGGGGCGCGACAAGGCCCCTCCGTTGCCGGGAGTTCTTCCACGGGGACTCTCAGAGGTACGACTTCCAGTGTTCCTGCCAGTGGGGTCACCTCCACGCAGTCCATTGCTGCGATGGACGCACTCGTACTCGAGGCGCAGCGTGCCTCTCACCGGGTTGCTGAGGAGGAGGTACAAGCAGCTGCTGAGGCTCAGGCTACTACTGATGCTGCTGCAAAGGCCGCGATGGCTGACTTTTTAGACTTTGATGCCGGGGATGGTCATCCAGCGCCCTTCGACCCGCATACTTATGCTCCCCTACCTCATCGCGTAGTTCCACGTGAGATGAGACGCTGCGAGCCTCCCACTGACGCGGTTGCTGCTGACATTCTTCTGCGGAAGCCTGACCACCATATTTCCCGCCAGCGCCCATCGGTAAGTTTTCCAAACTTATTTGTTCGAGACCAAAGCATGTTTTTATGATATATTAAATGTAGACGCATGCCTAGGATCCCCCATATGGTGATGATGAATGATGCTAAATGATGATTTATTTTGATGATTTATTCTAATATGGATGATGATTAATGTGTGATGTTTGAAATTTAGCTTTGGTACATTTGCTATGGAGATTAAAACAATAAGGATACTAAGATTTGAACAAACAATCAAAAGATAGAGCAATTATTTTTATCAAAATAAAAGGTGTGAATTTATTTTTATTTTTAGGAAAAACATAATCATTAAGGGGAGAATTTTTTTTTTTGGGCATAAAAATTAAAAGGGTAATTTTTATCAATAATCCTAAAATTAGAGACGATTTTGTCAAAAACTTCTAAAAATTTAGGACAATTTTTCAAAAAAAAAAGTCAGAAACTCTAGAATTCTAAGGGGTATTTTTGAAAAATCGAGAAAAATTAAAATTTTTTTGGATAGCCTTAAAATTTTGGAAAAATACTAGAAAATTAGAAAAAATTTTGAAAAATCTTAGAAGATTTAGGAAAGTCTTAGAAAATTTTGGACGAAACTTAGAAGATTTAAGGAAATTTTTGAAAAATCCTAAAAATTTAGGAAAATTTCTAGAAAATCCTAGAAAATGAGGAGAATTTTTGAAAAAAATCCTAGAAAAATTTAGAAAAAATTTTCAAAAATATAAGGAAAATTTTTTTCTCTTTTTTTTTTATTTTTTTATTTTTCAAAATTTCTTAAAAAATCAAAGAAAATTATTCAAAAGTCTTAGAGGATTGGGCAAATTTTTAGAAAATCAGGAGAGGGGCAAGACACAAATATCAGAGGGGAGAGAGTTTTTCTTTTTTTTTTTTTTTTTTGAAAATAATGGGTATCACAAAATGATAGAGATTTTCCTGGCGCACCAGGGCTTTTGGGTTCCTAGTTTTTTACTAGGACGTGTAAAAACCAAAGGGTCGTCGCTTACACACGAACCTAGGGTTAGGGTGCCTAGTTTTCTAGCGCTTGAAAACACCGAAGGGTCGTCAATTACATACGAACCTAGGGTTAAGGTGTCTAGTTTTCTAGGGCTTGAAAACACCGAAGGGTCGTCACTTACATACGAACGTAGGGGTTTTTTTATTGCTTTTGGTTATCTGCTGCATATTTCATATGTTTAATCTGCTCTTTATATATCTTCAATTTGTCTTCTCTTTTCAAGCTGGTCATTATGTCCGTGGTTTCGGAGGTTCTGCCTCTGGAGAGGTGTTGGAGTGGTATGATGCCCTCCCTACTCCTAGTCGGGCTTATATCGATGCTTCTGGCTTTACTCGATTCATACCCTTGTTGGGTAGGACGAGCAATGACAGGGTTTGGCTGACAGCCTTGGCCGAGTGGTGGTGGGATACCATCAACACCTTCCATTTTACTACCTTCGAGGCCACTCTGACGCCTCTGGACTTTGCACTCATCACCGACTTTGGGTTGGGGAACCCCTATTCCGTTCGACCCGTCCATAGCCCAGTCAACCGACGCGCTGCTATACTTCCTTGGAGCTATCCTTGCGCAGATGGATTGCGACCGGGTCCGGTACACTTGGTTTTTCGAGCGGTTCAGACATTTCCAGTGCACCGAGCCCCGTCATTTCGAGTGGGTCGCCTAGGGCTTTCTGATGTACATGTTCGATACCTCCTTGTTTTTGAACAAGGAGAATACCGTCCATTTGCATTACTTGGGCGCCCTGGCTCGTCTTGACCGGGTCGCTTCATTTGATCGGGGAGGAGCCACTTTCGTCACACTATACGGCTTCATGTGAACATTGACCCGGTTCCCCCAAGAGCTCAGCATCGGGGGATACTGGAGGGTTTGGGAGGTATGGTTTAGTTTCTGTAATTCTCCATTCATTTCTGTTATCTTTTATTGCTTGCTGACATCTTTTTCTTTGCAGTTGTGGACTTATGAGTTCCTCGGGCTTCACGTCCCGGCGAACTCTGCGGTAGACCCTCTGGTCATTCTCCGAGCGGCCCGGTGGTCCCAAGGCCTGAAGGGGAAGAAGGCGGGAGGGAAGGACATTGACCGGTTCTGGGTATCACAGGACCGGCTGGCACTTGACCAGGTATCTTTATTTACTGCTTACTTTTCTGTACACTGCTTTCTTCATTATATTGCCTTTTGCACTGTTCACTGCACTTTTTTTTGCAATGTATACTGTTCATCATACTGCACGACTTACCGTTCTTTGCATTGTACTGTACTTTAAACTACTGCAGGTTTACTGGGATGTCTGGAGGGGCGTAGAGGATCAGGCTGGCGCCAACCTGATGCACAGCTAGGATATCGCTTCTAGGTGGATCATGCTGGAGGGTCCATTTGAACGGGAGTACTATCTAGGAGAGCGAGTGGTTCACCAGTCGCTCGGCCTGGATCACTTTCGGATCCCAGTGGTTCCTCTAGCCTGTATGCGCCGGACTGATCACTTGGGCAGGGTCGACCTTTTCTTGGAGCTGGCGGGGACTTAAGCTATTGAGCTGCTGTGGCGGAGGGGGATTACACCGCCTAGGCCCGAGCCTATCTACAGGGTCCATTAGGACCCGACTCGGCTGCCCCAGGTGACAGGAGGTGGAGACACATGCTGGAGGCTGCTGATGCCGGCGCTGATGCTATTGCAGGAGCTGGAGCTGCTGCTGCTGCTGGAGCGGCTGCTAAAGGTGTTGGGGCTGGGGCTATTGAGGTACCTTGGATGGTGTTGTCCTTCATCGTCGGGTATCCTTTTGATATCCTCGTCCCGGTAACTCCAGCCCTGGAGTTTCGGCCAGAGCATGCTCAGGTTTGACTCTCTTTTCACTATTTTCTTTTCGTCTTTCTTCATTCGTAAACTGCTCAGTTCTGTATTATTTCTTGACAGACGGATCAGGCTTGGCTGGATCGTCTCATGCTGGTGGTGAGCGGCATGCGGATCCTTATCCGCCAGCAGGATGCAGCCTTACGTGCAGCTGGGGTCCATTCGTTCCTTTGCTAGTGAGTATCTCTTCCTGTGTTTTGTCATTATATTTTGTACTTTATTCTTACTCTTGCTTCTCTTTTTCAGGCACCAGTGGCTACCACCGGCGTAGTACCACCACCGGCTCCTAGCCAGCATACTTTTCCTGCCCCAGTTCTGGCGTGAGGTTGTGGGTCCAGCGCTGCCACTTCCAGAGCTCGCACCTGAGGATCTGCCTCTTCTGCCCGGAGCTGCTCCAGAGTTGTCTCCTCCTCCTTTGGCAGTGACGACGGTGATGAGTTTGACAAACCTTTTGAGGACAACAGCTCGGTGGAAGCCGGTCCGTCGTCTCGCTGGCTTCGCCCGAGGCATCACTAAGAGAGAGAGAGAGCTTTTTCCCCCTTTTTTACCTTCAGATACTTTATTTTGATGGGCCTGCGTGCCCCAGTTTGATACACTTATGGGCCGGCGTGCCCTTGTTTACTGTTTTATTGAGCCTGGGTGCCCTGGTTACATTTTGATACATTCTGCTACTTTTTGATGCGTTTCAGGCCTTCGTGCCATTTATTACTTCACATGTTCATCTTTCTTTTTGTTTGCTGTTCAAATTGTCTTGGATGCACAATACAAATGTCAGGACTTACATAGAATGCAGAAACCACAAGCTGATACATGCTTACCACTTTTTAACATGGCGGTCACCATTTGCCATAAATGCTTACATGGCGGTCACCAATTACAACATGGCGGTTGCCTGGTCAAAGGACTGATGTCACTATACTATGCTTTTTAGAGTTAGCGGTCGCCACCTCTAAAGTGGCGATCGCCACCTTGAATGTATCTTTTGCTGAAATTTTGATTTCCTGCCCTTTCCTGCCTTATAAATACAGTCCTGGAGGCCCCATTTTCTGTTGTTCTTGCTTAGATGGCTAGCCCCCTTTCTTCATGGATTGAGGCATTCTTCCATATCGAACGTTTGAACTTCGTCCATTTTGGTTTCAACTCCTTATTTCCTCTTATGGCCGTAAAGATTGATGACCTTTGTTGAAAGCAGCTGCTCAACTATGGGACCCGTAATCCTACGTCTTCCGGTTCAGCTTTGAAGAGTTATACCCCACTGTGGAGGAGTTTGCTGTCATTTTGGATTTGGCCCCTCGAAGCTCTGTTGTGGTTCCCATTTTCTTTCTTTCGACATGGCAGCAGGTGATACAGCTTTGTGGTCTATCTAGGATGGAGGCCTCTTTTATGACACAAGATGACTGTCTTGACATTCCTTGGATCATTGACCGATTCTGTTCTACCGGTGACCTCAGTGACCTCAATTTTTAGCTACGGCGATGTTATGCTCTTTGCTTCTGTCTTCTTACCCAGTATCCTCTTGTCCCTTCTAACTGGCGAGTTAGCTGTGCACTGGTTGACATTGCCGGTCAGATGTGGATGGGAAAAGACTTTGTACCCCTTGTCCTAGCTGAGACGCTGCTGGGTCTAGATGCTGTCCATCGTGGTGAGACTACTCAAAATTTGCTGGCAGCCCCTTGCTCCTTTAGGTAAGCTCAAAATTTTTCTTTTCATTAAACTTTCTTTCATACAGCAAGCTTTTCTCTTACTGATCTAATCTTTGCTATAGATCTGTCTGATGGAGAAGGTAAATCTTGTACAAAAACCACCCATTGATAGGCACAGTGCCTCAGCCTTCCTTTACCGCCCCTGCTATCAGATATGCAGCACCGAGACAGCATAGCGACAGTACTTCTCATCCCTGACTGGCCTTGATACTACTTGGCAGTGCCCCTGGTGGCTGATCCATGCCATGACTCTGACCACCATGAATCATCCTAGTGTCTTGCTGGTTGGTTTGCATCAGACTACTTTCTACTACCCTCATAGGATTATGCGGTAGTTTGGTCATAGTCAGATCATCTTTCCCAGTATTCGAGGTCGTTTATTTTCATCTGTATTACAGGCCCCATTTTTAACACTGTATCAGGATGCTTGGCCCTCTCGTTCACGTATGGAAATGTAGGAGCTTCAATGTCCCGAGCTTTTTGCTGAGTACAAGACATGGCTGATACAGGATTGGGAGAAGAAAGGTAACGAAGAAGGATTTAAGACCTCCTACTTTGTTTTAAAGATTTCATAGCTTTCCTCTTTTGTTTGTAGAGTTTGGGACTTGCGTGCCCTTCCCTTTATTTTCAAAACTTTGTAACTCCAATTAAAGTAATGAAAACTCCCACTTTATGTTTACAATGGTTTAAATTTATCCAAAGCATGAATGACTTTATTATCAAAATTCAAAGATAAATTTGCATTGGCCTTACTCGGATTCAAAACGGTTAAAACAAGGAATGTGGCGGGACTTCTCAAAAGAAGCTGCCTACGTATCCCAAAAGATGGAATCAGGCCATAACATAGTTCGGGCTCGGTTCTCACTCGGGTATTGACGCTCTCCTTTTGTGGTGCCCTAACTTTTGCCAAGGTCGCCCTTTTGAGTTTTTGGCCTTACGGGCTGCTCTAACTTTTACCTGAGTTGCCTTTTTGGTTTTTAACTAAGTGAGCTTTTATTTTATCTTTATTTTTACCTCAAGGATAGTACTTTTTGAGCTGATCAAGGTTTACTGGAGTGGAGAACACATTGCCATCCAAATCCATAATGATGATTGCACCACCGATCATGATGGTTTTGATGAGAAATGGTTCGTACCAGTTCGGTTTGAACTTGCCTCTCGGGTCAAAAATAGGAGCTCTAATTTCCTTAAGAACCAAATCTCTTTCTCTAAGGTCCTAGGTCTTGACCTTCTTATTGAACGCTCCAGCTATCCTCCTCTGATATCTTTGTACATGAAACATAGCCTACAGTCTTCTTTCATCGAACAAGAGCAATTCCTCCATCCAGTTCCTCTTCCATTCTGCTTCTGAAATAGTGGCCTCGGCTACTACTCTTAGTGATGGAATTTCCACCTCGATGGGAAGCACGGCTTCCACCCCGTACACTAAAGAGTATGGTGTAGCTCCAATTGAAGTTCTGATCGATGTTCGGTATCCCCAAAGTGCAAATGGTAGATGCTCCAGCCAATCCTTATGTGAGTTGATTGTCTTTTGTAGAATCTTCTTGATGTTCTTGTTTGCTGCCTCAATCGCTCCATTGGTCTGCGGCCGATATGGTGAGGACTTGTGAGCCACTATTCGGTATTCCTTGAAAAGATCCAAGACCTCTCCTTGAAAATGTGAGCCATTATTTGAGATAACTTCATGGGGAACTCCATACCGGCAAATGATGTCCTGCTTGATGAACTTAACAACATGAGAAGCTTTCAATACCGAGTAGGAGGTCGCTTCCACCCACTTGATAAAGTACTCAATGGCCACTAAGATGAACTCGTGCCCATTTGACGCGTTCGGTGTTACCTTGCCTATCACATCAATGCCCCATACTTAGAAAGGCCATGGTGATGTCAGGTTATACAACTGAGATAGGGGAACATGCATAAGGTTTGCGTGAATCTGGCATTTATGACACCTTCGCACGAACTGTATACAGTCTGTCTCCATCGTCATCTAAAAGTATCCTTGTCGTGGAATTTTCTTGGCTAACATATTCTCACTCATGTGTGGTCCACAAACTCCCGCGTGGATTTCTTTCATCAATTCTTGACCTTCTTCATTGTTGACACACAACTTGTTGACCCCAGAATGCCCACGTTTGTATAGTCTACCACCACAAATGACAAATTATGCGAATAATCGTCGTATCGCCCTTTTGTCCTTTTTGTTAGCAAACTTGGGGTATTCTCCTTTCTCCACAAAGTTCTGAATATCAAAATACCATGGAAGGTCATCAGTGCTTTCTGCGATTGCGACCGTCGTCTCGTATGCTGATTTTCTCTTTTGTTCAATTATCAAAGGCCTCATTTAGACCCCGGGTGGTATGTCAATCATGGATTCTAGGGTGGCCAGTGCGTCGGCAAACTTGTTTTACAGTCTTGGCACATGGGTAAATATCACTGATTCAAAATACGGTATCAGTTTCTCTAGCTCTTGATGATAGAGAATCAAGCTTAAGTTCCTGACCTTCTATTCTCCTTTTGCTTGTGAAACCACCAGTGCTGAATCTCTGATGACTTCCAGCTTCCTTGCCCCTAGTTCTAAGGCTGCCTCCAATCCAGCTAAACATGTTTCATACTCAGCTTGATTGTTGGTAACTTCAAAATTTAGCTTCAAAGATAACGGAATGTGTGATTCATCGGGAGTGACAAGAAGGACTCCTACTCCATAGCCATACTGATTAGATGCGCCATCAAAATATAGAGTCCACTTGTCATCCCCGACTTTTATCAGCTGTTCGTCAGGAAATTGGAACTTTGTGTCTTCACCTCATTCTACTGGTTGATCAGCTAGGAATTCTGCCACTGCTCTGCCCTTGACTGATTTTCAGGTGACATATTGGAGATCAAACTCTGATAATAGCAGCAACCATTGAGCCAATCTCCTGTCAGTGTCGGCTTTTCAAATAAGTACTTCAACGGGTCCATCCGGGAGATAATGTTCACTGTGAAAGAGAGCATGTAATGTCTTAATTTTTGGGAAGCCCAAACCAAGGCCCAACATGTCTTTTCCAGTGGTGTGTACCATATTTCTGACTGTCATCTTCTTGCTTAAGTAGTAGATAGCCTTTTCAATTCCAGTTTCACCTTCTTGCACCAACATACATCCCATAGCTGAATCAGACACTAACAAATAGAGGATCAGTGGCCTATCAAGTTCGGGAGGAGCTAGAACGGGTGGATTCTGTAGGTATTATCGTACAGCATCAAAGGCGTCTTGACATTTCTAATCCCATTCGAACTTGACTCATTTCTTCAGTAGACGGAAGAGTGGCTCGCACGTAGTTGTCAGTTTTGCGATGAATCGACTGATAAACTGTATTTGACCTAGAAAGCCCCTGTCTTCTCGCTCGGTCCTCGGAGGAGGCATTTCTAGATTGCTTTGATCTTTGAAGGATCGACTTCAATGCCTCGTTGAGTGATCATAAATCCAAGCATCTTTCCGGCGGTGACTCCAAAGGCACATTTATGTGGATTGAGTCGCATCTTGTACTTCTGAATCCTTTCAAAGAATTGTCGCAGTACTGTGATGTGGCCATCCCGGTCTTTAGACTTGACTATCATATCGTCTACGTACACTTCGACCTCTTTATGTATCATGTCATGTAGTAAAGTAGTGGCGGCCATATGATAGGTTGCCCTAGCATTCTTCAGTCCAAATGGCATCACATGACCAAGGGCGTGATGAATGTCGTCTTTTCTCTGTCCTGGGGATCTATCAGAATCTGGTTGTACCCAAAGAAGCCATCCATGAATGATAGCAAGACGTGCCCCGCTGTACTGTCTACTAAGACGTCGATGTGTGGTAGTCAAAAATCGTCTTTTGGGCTAGCCTTATTGAGATCTCAAAAATCCACGTAGACTCGGATACGTCCGTCCTTCTTTAAAATCAGCACGATGTTGGCTACCCATTTCGGATACTCAGTTACCATGAGGAATCCTGCATTGATCTGTTTGGAAACTTCTTCTTTGATTTTCAGAGCCCATTCTGGCCAGATCCGTCTTAATTTTTGTTCGATCAGATTGGCATCAGGGTATAAGGGGATATGGTGATGGACAATGTCAAGATCAATTCCAGGCATATTCTCCTAGGACCATGCAAATATATCTTTGAATTCTTTTAATAAAGTTATTAATTGTTCTTGTTCATCTAAGCATAATGAAGAAGCAAATTGAACAATTTGCAGATTATTCTCATTACCCAAATCTATTGACAAAGTTTCTTCAATTATGGATTGAGCACGCATTTCTTCTTCTCTTTTTATTAAAAGTTTTATTTCTTCGAGGATATCCCCGTCAAATTCAAAATCGTCAGAAAACATATAAAATAAATCAAATAAAGCAGAGTAACCAGAAATTTTGTTCATTTCATTAAAAGCAGAGGGAATTACAAACTCGACAGTAAAAGCAGGGAGAGGAGCATCAATAGACCCGCCCTCGACTTCAGACTCCGACTCAAACTTGTACTCAGGATTGACAATATGTACATTAGAAGACTCGAAGGTCCAATTTGTCACTTCCTTTGCAGTTGCATCAACAATGAGCTTGGTGCAGTCGGCTGGTGGACTGAAGCCCATCATAAAGCAGTTCGAGTCAGTCACTTGCAATTGTGACATCTTTTCATTGAACAATGTTACCATGCTGATTCCATTGAGCTTGTCGGCCCAATCTTCCTCTTGGCTCTTTTTTTCTTCCTTTTCCCTTTTAGCTGCCTCTTCCCCTTCTGTATCAAACAACTGATGGTCGAAAAAGATCTCCAATTCTGGCAGCTTTTGATTGGTTTTCTCGTCGATCCATGGCCCTGGAAAGCCGCAGTATGGGAAATCTTTCCCTTTTTTGACAAAGTATCCATTGAGAGTTCTTGAATAACTGACCTTCCGTCCCTTCTTAGGCCCTTCCAAAGCATCCTCTGTCGGTTTATATCCAAGACTAAAACGACGAGAAGCTGGCAATACTCGAAAGGGTTTGGGGATTCCTTGCTGTTTACGTCCTAGTCCCATCCCCAAAAAGTAGGACATTTGCCTCATCATCGTGATTGCCCTTGGGTTGATGTACTTTTACTTCTCATTCATTAGCATCTGGACAGCCTGTGCTTCATCAAATTGGAAACCACTAAGCGATACATCATCTTCACTATGATGAACCTCCAACAGAGTTGTGCCCTCTCCTCCTCTTGGGGGATGAATGCTATCTTCTCCGTGAATAGTTAGAACTGCCCCATTTCTTATCAGTTTCAGTTTCTAATGGAGAGTCGATGGTACAGCCTGAACACTTGGGTCATGCAACCAGGGTCTACCTAATAACAAGTTAAAAGACACGGCACATCTAGTACGTGGAACTCGATCGATGTTTTCAAGGGCCCTACAGATATTGCGAACAATACAAGTCCCAGTACGTCCCTCCTTGTGTTGTCATAAGCCCAGACTCCTTGATTGCTCGGTGTGAAGTGCTCTGTCTTTAGTTTAAAACAGAGTGCTGTTCTGAGCGGACATACATTTAATGCAGACCCGTTATCGATAAGGTCACATGGACCCATTTGTCCAGGCACTTAACAGTAATATGTAGTGATTTGTTGTGATTTCTCCCTTTGCTGGCAGATCTTTATCGAAAAAAAATGATTTTTGGTTCTACCGTCGGCAAAATAAGTTCAATTAGTTGCTCCGGGGTGGCCTCTATCGAAACGCTGGCTTTATTCAGAACCTTTAGCATAGCTTGTCTGTGTTTATACGAGGCCATCAGTAGCCCCCAAATGCTTATATTAGCTTGCGTCTTCTTTAACTATTTCAGCATTGCATCATTCTCTTCTTCGTGTTCTTTTTCCTTCTCTTTTCCACTTGGTTGTCCCTTTTCCAATAGGGCTGGCTTGAAATGCCACCCACTTCTGGTCAGATGTTCTATTCCCTCCTCGGGATCCCATAATCCCATTATTGTGTCGCTGGTCTGTCGTACCTCGTTCACAAGAGGAGGGCTTTCGAATGCTCATAAATCGCCTAAATCACCGATTGCTATTCTTCCCCTTCTCTCCTCATCATCTTCGATGGCCCATGTATTATCAATTTCTTCCCATATGTCCTCTCTGATAAAATCCACCTGCTGTTCCTGAGCGGCCCAGAAATCGATTCACTCTACTCCGTCTAATTTCAACACGATCCTTACTAGCCAATAGGACTGCATCTCGTTGACATATATTTCCTCCTCAAAAAGTTGGGAAAGAGTAATGCCATCAAGCTCATGGCCGAACCCATAAGATCGGGCCGGGTAATCGAAAGGCCAATCATCTTCTTCGTTGTGCTCCTCCTCTTGAATTACTGCCTGATATCCTTTTCAGTCATTATCATTCCATTCCTCTATGACATCCCAGCCATTTTCGGTCATAATTAATGAACAAACTACCTGATCTTCAGTAGCTGAAACATGAAGACGTGGCAGGTGTGTTGGACAGATATATCGGCTCGGGTCCTCTGATTTCTCCATAGACATGTAATTTACCCCAGCTTGCCTGACATGATTTGGCAGTGGGTTAGTCGTGACATTTGGCTTTGGGGTGGCAGATGGCAGTGAGATTACCTTATTGTCGATGAGGTTCTAGATTTCATGTCAGAGCCTTAAGCACTTGTCAGTTAGGTGTCCGTGACCTTGGTGGGAGGTGCAGTATTGAGAAGCATTAAACCATGGTGGTAGGGGATCAAGAACGGGTATGGGATCCAATGGCTTGATAAGCCCTTTCTCAACGAGTCGACTCAGGGTGGTGGATAAAAAAATGTTGAGGGGAGTGAAGATCCTCCTTGGCCTTTGCTGTTGACCATTGTCTGACTGTTGGGTATTGTTGGATTGCTGGGCGGAAGAAGATGGGTTCAACAGGTTTACCTATTTCGAGCGAGACAGAGGTTGGTGGTGGTAAACTGGTTTTGGTTGTTTATGGGGAAGGTCCTCTTGGGTGTCTGACTTGGTTCAGCTTTCTCGATATCCCCAGACTGGATGGTGTGTTCAATCTGTACCCCAGCGTCAATCAGTTGTTCAAAGGTAGAAAGTGGCTGGGTGATAAGTTATCGTTTCAGTGGAGACTGCAAGTTCTTATCCACGATCCTCACTTGATCTTTCTCAGAGGGCCAGTTTTTCATCTTGGCGGCCTTACCCCTCCATTGGGTCAGGAAATCAACAAAAGATTCCTGGCTCTCTTATCGAGTTGTTTCGAGCTCTATGGTGGTGACATCTAGTTGGACATTGTAGCTATACTGACTAACAAATGCAGTAGCTATGTCCTTTCAAGTTTTGGTCTTGTCTACATCGAGGGAGAGGAACCATTTCTGAGCTGCCCCAGAAAGAGATCGGTGAAAGAGCTGAGCCTTCAACTGGTCATCAATGTCCATTGGCGACAGGGTACCAACATACATTCGAAGATGAATTCTGGGATCTCCGGTTCCATCGAACTTCTCCATATCTAGCATTTTAAATTTTTTTGGTAGCTTAGCATCTGGGAACAAACATAGCCCTCCCACATCTAGCATGTATTCTTCAATTCCCTTGGCCTTTCTTAGGACCTTCTCCATCTGGTCGATTTTCTCAACCAATGCAGATTCTCTGGACTGAGCAGTGTTTTTTCCTCAACTATCACCTGTCGAGGGTTTTGTGGTGGTAGTGGAACAACTTACGGTCCATCGGGGACCTGATTGTTATCCCAAAAATTTTTAGCATTCTCATTGGTGTCATCCGGCTGTCCATTCACAACGGGTATACAGGCCTGAATTGCCTGGATCTACGCTTGATACTAATTTTAGCTTGGGTCTACTGCTCCACAGCTCCTTGTATCTCATGATGGCTCTCATTAGAGTTGTCAAGTTCACCTCATTCTCATGCATTTTAGATGGCTCAGTTGGCTGTTCAGATACACTATAGAGTTTGCCTGTCACTGATCTTGCCCAGACACGTGTTGACTATGCTCTTTTTGGCTCAATGATCTAGATCTAAAGAAAACCTGGATCCCAAAAACAGAATAACCAGTATCAAACACTCCTCAGATGAGAATTCTGACGATAGGTAGCAAACATCCCAGATACTCGAAATGGAAAATCATAAGAAGATAATCACAGAGGCTATAACAATGCCCCTGTCGTGCTCATACTGGTAGCATAACAATCAAGCAGGCTTGACTAAACTCGGGTGAGGAAATGGGCAGCACTCCAACAAGAAAAGAGAACTAGGCTGAGAGGACTGGTTTGACCTGGAATTCTAAGAAAAAATGGGTAGCATAATAGTAAGAAACTAGCTCACACGGGTATAATAAGGATCTAAAGGAAACGAGCCTAAAGAACGGCGGGGGTATGAAACTAACAACCCGAAAAGAACCTGAAAGAGAGAGAAACTACCTTAGAGGTTTTAAAACAAAATACGGACATAGCCCTGAGAAGAAAACCATGGCATGAAAACTAAACATGGTGAAGAACAAAACTCGGGTAAGAACCCAAAGAAAATGCTAACCTAAACAAAGGATGAGAGAAAACTAGAGCCGAACCCAGAAGAGGAACTTGCTTAAGCCCAAACAAACAATCCTAACAATACGCAATCAAAACATACAATTAAAAAAACACATAATCCTACTAGGGTTTGCAGTACCTAATGTGGGGGTTCTAAGCTACTATATGCAAAAGGCCGATTTTGGTCAATCGAACAGAGTATCTTCTGAATAGAACTGGGTATATACCTCCCATGCCTGGAGTGGTGCAGTACATAGTCAAATAGTACGCCCGAACTCTTTTACTGCACCTATGATAGCGTACAGTTAGTAAGGGTTGCCTGTCTTCCCAATAATGCTCGAAACGGATGAACGTTCAGGGCATCGGGTCGACCAAGCAGGGAGATTTTGAGAACAATGCATATGCATGCGAAAGACCAAATGAGAAATACATATTAAGAACCAATGATGTTTTCAAGTCTAGCCCTCTTATTTGATTTTATAAACCAGTCCCCAGCAGAGTCGCCAGAAAAGACTGTGGCGTTGGGATTTTGGAGTTTTGAAAAATATTTCAAAAATAAGAAAATTCAAAAATGTTTAAAAAATATTTTAATACCTTGAAAACTAAATTTTGAAACTCTCTTTTTGTTGAAAATAGAGTCGCTACTTAGTTTTTGAAACAAACTAAGAAAAACAAAAATGGCTACTGATCTGTAAAACGTTTAACAAGAGAAAAGGGTTCGGGAGTTAAGGTACGAATCGGGGAAGGTGTTAGGCACCCCGTTCGCCCAACCGTAAGGTTGGCCTCTACTGATTATCATTGGTTCTTTAATAAGATTTTTCAAATGCATGCAAATAAAGAAAGTGGAGGCAAAGAAAGAACATCCAAAATTAAATATGAAAAATACATAACATATGTACATAACACTCCAAATTAGGACAAATAAATAGGTGAATTCCTAAGTCCTACGGTATGCAATTTCTAACAAAAGGATATATGGAATATTCCCTCATGCAATTTTCATCAAAATAAACTAAACTATCATGATTCTAATAAAAGAGTAAAAGTAGATTAAAGATGTTAAAATTACCTAAATATGATTTGTTACAAAAATAAGTTAAATTACTCAAAACATACATTTAAACAAAATAACCAAAATATGCACAAACATATATTTGAGAGACATTAACATGATAAGTATTTAATACTAAATGTAAAGAAAATTTACTAACAAGTAAAATAATGGTTTCATGACAAAGAGAATTTAAAAGTTTGAAGAAAAGGAAGACAAAGAAGAAGTTTATAAAGAAAATCATGCTAAAATGAAAAAGTTAGAAAATGTTATTAAACTATTGGAAAAAAAACCTAACTATATACATTTACATTGAAAGAAAATAAAGTGAAGAGAAAACAAAAGAAAAGAAAATTAGATTAAAAGACTTTTATTATTTTTGGGTTTAACAAAAGAAAAGAAAAGAAGAATAAGGTAAACATTATAAAAAGAAAAGAAAAAGAAATAGAAAAGAAAGAAAGGAAATAGAATATTAAAAAGAAAATAAAACTACATTGCAAGGAAAAAAAAATAAAGCTAAAAAAGAAAAGAAAAGAAAAAGAAATAAGATGGTAGAAAGAAAACTTACACTACTATTAAAGAAAAGAAAAAGAAAATAGAAAATAAAGGCTAATGAAGGAATATTAAACTAATATTAAAAGAAAAGAAAAGAGAAAGAAAAATAAATACTAGAAAATTAAACTAATGCTAATAAGGGAAATTAAACTACATTAAAAGAAAAAAGAAGGCAATGGAATATGAAATCAAATTAATACTAAAAAAATAAAATGAACAAAAATATAACTATTTAATTGTCAAATATGAATATAGTATTGGCAACTATATCCATATGTATGTAAGTGCATTATTATAATAATTAACAATATTAATTAATTATAATTGTCAAACTATATTAGCACTATTTAATGAATTAATGAAAGAAAAAAAACTAACAAATGTGTTAAGTGTGA
Organism: Heliamphora pulchella; assembly: GCA_032270985.1. Classification (NCBI taxonomy): domain Eukaryota; kingdom Viridiplantae; phylum Streptophyta; class Magnoliopsida; order Ericales; family Sarraceniaceae; genus Heliamphora; species Heliamphora pulchella. Next base: position 22,175 of record JAULJZ010154667.1, read on the forward strand.
ATGTGAGAAAATTAATAACTACACAATGAACAAATTACATAAGACAATTTAAACAATAAACGAGGTTAATTACGTAAACAAAAGTAGCATACAAATTGAAATTGAAAGTTAACCCGATCACTCCAAAAGAGAGAAAATGGAGTTTAGAAGGATAGGGGAGATCCAAACGAGATACCTAGATTGTAAGGGAATCCTCAAGTCGGGAACGTGCTTCAATGGTCCAATATTCGGGTGATAATCCAAGCAAGGCTTTCAATGTAAGCATCGAAGGTTCGGATCTCGGTATTTTGGTAGGGCTTCGGCGTCGGAGCTCGGAATTGCTCAGCGACTTGGCAGAACTTCTCTCACTAAACCACTCTCTAATTTTCTCTCTTTGAAAATGTACCAGAGGTATAGTATTTATAGAATTCTTCAACCAATGAGGTATTACCACGTTTTGGGATACGTAAGGCCATTTGGAGTTGGCGGTCGCCGGGTTGGAGGTGGCGGTCGCCATGTCTAAGAAAGGTTCCACAAGGTTCTATTGGTGGTCGCCACAATGAGAGTTGGCGGTCGCCGGTTTGGAGGTGGCGGTCGCCCCCTATTGGAATGACTTGGACAGCAAGTTATCGATGTTTCAACAAAATTTCATTGGTTTGAAGGTTCAAGGTTCAAATACCGAGCTTGGATCACTTCTCGAGAATCGAACTGAAGCACTATTTTACCTGTTTTCATAATCGAATTCACCTAAGATTGGGCGGGGTCAAATTGGGGTGTCTACACCTATACACATGATGATGCTCCTCCACTTACTTCTCCTTCAGCACATCCACCTGCTCTTGATCCCTCCACCAAATCCTTTTTCAAGAAATTGGTGAAATCTTTCTCAAAGCGGGTTGACAAGCAATATGCCAAAATCAGCTCTTGCCTCACTCGTCTCGAGGATGCCTTAGGTGTTCCTCCCTATGATGTTTCTTCACCGGAGGATGATGGTGATGGTGATGGCGATGACGATAAGGATGATTCTAGCTCCACTTTTTGATAATGCCAAAAGGGGGAGAAACAAGTGCACAAAAAGGAAAGCATAAAGAAAGAAAAGCTCCACTTCACTCCACTTCACCACTTCTTTTTCTTTTTCATGGAGAGCATTAGCTTGGATGTACTTATGCTATTTATGCTACTCTTAGTCTTTAGTTTTTGGATATTGTTTATCTTATAGTTGTGTTTGGATGTTTACTTGGTTTATCATTTGAATGGTTATGTGGCTATCTTTATTGATATTAAATATTTAAATGATTATGCTTAAATGGTTTCATATTAAATATAGAATGAATATATGCATGTTAATATCTTATGAATGATTGAAAAGAGGCTTACCATTTGAAAAGATCATTTAAAAATATTTTATGGAATAAGTTCTATGATTGAAATGAATTTCAATATCTTCACAATTTATGCATATTGTAAGGGAGAGTTTTTCAACTCTAAAAGAATATTATCTCATGCTTATTGATAGGGGGAGCTTTATTTAAGCTTTCCTACATTATTTTGCTTTGTGTTTGTCATCATAAAAAATGGAGAGATTGTTGGCCTAACAAGACTTCAATGACCGATTTTGATGATAACAAACCTATGTATCTAATTGTGCAAAATTGAGATTGTTTACAGAAATATACGCTTAGCATAATTCAAGATACAAAGTGGAAGCCATGATGCATAGTTTCAAATCAAATCCTTTGGCAACAAATTTTGGAACAAGATGCAAGAGTTAAGATATTAAAGGCTTGAATAACAAATTTTAAATTTTATGTTTTTAGGATCTATGTACATTCACTAATTTCACGAATATCTCTTTGAAGCTCATAGGAATCCTAAAAAGTCTTAAAAATATTTTTTCAAATCAAAAAATTGATCAAAATATTTTTAAAAGATAAAAATCTGAATTTTTAATGATCCAGTTGACTGAGACTTTCTATCCAGGTGATTGATTGAACTGCCAAAAATTAATTTTCAGATCTAAAGCAGTTCAGTCGACTGACCCTTGAGGTCTAGTTGACTGAAGTCTGGTCCAGTTGACCGAACTAATTTCTCCAGTCGACCGAACAAGCTTAAATTCGAATTTTTGCTGAAAACGGCTAGTGAACTTACTCTATTTAGCCCAATGGCTAGTTTAATTTTGAGGCCTATAAATAGAGCCCTTGAGCTTTTGTTTTATTCACTCAAAACCTCTCAAACATTATCTTATATACAATCTCTTTGTGCTTCAAATTCTTGAACTTTTCATTCATATTTTTGAGAGAAAATCATTAGATTTCTTGTTGAGCTTCATTGTTATATCTCTTGAGAAGTGAGTTTAGTGCTTTCATTGTTCGTACTTATCTGCTCATTGAAGGAGCATTCATTTGTACTTCTTCTTCTTATCATCTGTTGTATTTGAGAAAAGCGTTTATCAAAAGAGCCTAATCCGCCTACAAGTATTGGGTTGTTTGAGAATGGTACATTCTCAAAAGAGGTTACTCCGCCTAAACTAAGGAGAGAGACTCCTCCGCCTATTGAAGGAGAGGTAGTAATAAATCCTCATAGTGGTTGACTTGAGGTAAGGACGTAGGCCGTAGCGCCGAACCTTGTAAAAATCGTGGTGTTCATCTTTTAGCTTGCTCATTTCTTTTGTTTTACTTTATTATATTGTTGCTTGTCATTACTTCACACACACCTGCACTTGAATCATTTATTTCTCGCATCCTTTAATTTCTTAAAGCTAGAAAAGTTTTGCATCATTTCATTTCATTTTGTAAGAAATATTGTCAAGTTAAAAAAATTATTGTATATTATTCTAGAAGTCATATTTGAAAAGTATCAATCTTGAAAATTATACTTATATCGTTAAAACACGACAAGTATTAGTTTAAATATTGTGAATTAAAATTGAAGCACATTTGCTTTGTTATCTTCAATCAAAAAGGGCTTTAAGTTAGCATCTTTTCGAAACTTATTATTTTAAGTTATTTCAAATATACTTGTACTTTAGTTTTTCAACAAGAAGACATCTAAAAATATATTTGTGAATTAATACTTATAAGTGAACTAAAAGGCATACTTGAATTTTATACTTAAATAATTTTTTAAAAAATTCAATTCACCCCCCCTCTTGGGATTACACACTTACTATCATGAACAAATTATACTTCATTTTACAAAATGTATAAGGTTAATTTAAAATGGACTGTGAAGTTTAAAATGTCCATTTTATAAAATAAGTCATGATTTTCTCATGTATTTATCAATATTCGATCAATTTGAATTGTTGCACAAATAATCTCTATGAAATAAATGTTTGGATTATCATTGTGGGCTATCATTGTAACGCCCCGAATTCGTAAGAATATAAATCTGTATGATTTTAAGAAGAAAAGAACCCGATTGAAGAGATCTAAACCTAACGAGTTTGTAAAGAAAATACTTTGTAAAAAGAGTTCAAACTTATAATTTTCTTATCAAAGATAAGGAGGGTAAAAGGACTTAATTACTTTTACAAAATTCTCCCATAATAGATCGATTTAGCTCCAAAGAATGCCCCAAAGATATAAACAAAACCCCCAATTTTTAAATCGAAAGTCCCAAAATTTCACAACAGCGACTGTCCGCTTGAGCGGTGAGGTATCCGAGAGTTTTTTGGCCGAAAACCTGAAAACTTTTCTAAGTGTTGGGAAAACACCTGATTTTCATAAGTTTTGAATATGTTTTACAACAATCTCAAATCTCAAGGAAAACATACATTTAGTAAGGAAACATCTCCATTCCATTCGAGAATCGAAAATTTAAAGTTTGAAATCACAATATTCCATCCCAAGCCAAGAAATCCAACCAGAAGATGAGTCCAACGTCCTCACATGCATACAAGATATGAAATTGTGATCTTAGGGTCTTACAAAATGGGTTACTCAAACCCACAAACATCCATACAAAGTATTTAAGAGAATTACATCTTTATAATTTCTATTCTCAAAAGGGTATCATCAGTGGGTATGTAATTCTATTAAGCTACACAAAAAGAGTCTTCAAGACCGTGCTTCTTAGTTTATGGCTTTTCTCCCGTTATAACCTGAAATATTGTTAAACAACATGAGCTGAGACTTGTAAGAAATTGACTAACAATGAACATATGCATGACATGCGAGGATGGTTATACGAAATGCAACACATAAATTCATCAAAATCGAATTCCATTCTTTATCGAAAACCCATTCACATAACCAATTTTCCCTATGCAAATTAGACCTAACTTCCCTCACAATCTATCATTTAGTCCTTTATCTCAATTTCATTACACCCATTTCAAATTATCAATTTCCACAATTCCCGTATACATATATACACGCGCACACGCACTTTACCCACTTCTCTTCATATCTCAACCATTTCATAGTTTTACAATCTAACTCGATTCAAGGACTATTTTATGGTCTTTCACCGTGGGCTAAGTATCCAACCCAATTATGGTTTTAAAATTTTAAGAACCGATATCGGATGAGCTTATAGACCCATGCATATCTACTACTACTGGACCATACGAGGATCGCCAAGTGGCAAATGTCGTCTATAACCCATCACGACTACGTCTATTCTCGATTTATTAGCCAGTGGGCAGAGAATCTAAATGTGTATTCCCAATTATTAGCTAGAGACCAGAGTGCCTAATCTGCGTAATTTTTCGATCTTTCACTGATGAGCTAGACTAGTCCATAATTATGATTCGCGGATCTCAAATCGGTTCATTCACATCATCATTTTTAACATCTTAAATGCGAGTCCAACCCAAACATGGTTCCTCTCGCCAACAACCAACACACGCGAGGGTTATAATCATTATTAACACCTTGTAGTTCCCAAAACCCCGAAAGTTCAGATGGTTTGTTCAAGAGCAGATGATATAAAAGAATGTAATGCTCCTATGTCGATGAGAACACTAGCCCATGATAAGCCTGCGGTCCCCTGGTCTGCCAACCATAGCTCTGCGTTGCGGGCTGTTGCACTGACTGAATTGAGGCACCCCCTTTCGTAACCTTGGAAGTCTGAGCTGCTGGCTGTCGATAAGCCTGACATCCCTGTGCAGACTGAACAATTGGTGCACCTGCCATGCTCTGTGCACTCCATCCTTGAGGACAACTCGTACGAAAATGTCCCGGTTAGCCACACCCAAAATAAATTGGTGGCTCTCTCCCCTAACTAAACAGGTATTGAACTCTAGAACTGCCTCTTCTGTGGACAATCCGTCACACGATGCCTTGGTTACCTGCATCGATAACAGATGGGCTCCTTCTGCTCTAGTCTCCCCGAGGAAGCTATTGAGGGTGTTGGTGCAGAAAACTACTACTGTGACCTAGAAAGATGAGAACCAGGGCCAAAGGACCTCAACCATTTGTTAGAGCACCCACCTGACTGTGCATCTCTTCCACTATGTGGTGCACTAACCTCCCTAGGTTTACGAGCCTCATTTAAAGTGTTCTCAATAGTAGCTGCCGACTCCACCAGCTCTGTAAAGACACGCAGTCTCAATCCTGCCACCCGTTCTCTAATCGTAGGCCTCAAACCCTTCTCAAACTTCTTTAAACGAAGCTCGTCAGTAGACACAAATTCCTGTGCAAAGTGGGATAAATTGGTAATTTTGGCCTCGTACTACACAATATTCATTGTGAGACCCTGACCCATTTTCTTTTTTCGGCATTTTTCGACGCGCGTTTGGTGTTTTCATCGCTGCATGTTTTTACGAGTTTAGATACATGATCGGGCTTAGATATGCATGCGGGGTAGGTTCCCGGCGCCGTGGGGTGTTACGGCGCAAATTTTGAAAAAATTCAAAAAAAGATATTTTGGAGGTCTATAAATATCTGGAGTTAGATATTTTCAAAAGATATTTTCAAAACTTAACTCTTAAGTTTTCTTCTTTTTCTCTCTGCCTTCTGTCTAAATTCTCGGGGGCCCGGGGCTCGATTTTTGACGATCAGACTGCGGATTCTTGGTATCGGCATCGAGGGCTACGCAACCATCCGATCAGATTTTGATTCTGACAAAGATCAATTTTGCACATGGCTCGAGGCGTCAAATTTTTAACTCACCGAGGTAGGATCTTAGACTCCCATGTCTTATAAGGGTGCTACGTGTAATCGTGTGTGTTTTTAACGGTTAGATTGCTGTAGATCTGACTTTATTTCAAGAAAATCGGGTTTGGTTTCAAAAGGGGGTTTTTGTGTTGTTTCGGTGGATGGAATTGGGTTTTGAAGTTTTTCGTTCGGTGATTCTAGATGTTTTGGGCTTGTGTATGTCCGTGGGTGTTATATATATGCGAATCGGTAGGTTTATGAGTGTTTTGAAGCATCATAGTGGGTGTTGAAGAGTTTGGTGGCTTAGAACACCAAGAACAGGAAAATCTGGGTTTCTCTCTGGTGGTAGCTCGCTCGAGCGCCCGATGTCCTCTCTAGCGGACTGGTTGCGCAGGGCCATTTTCTTTTGATGTTATCGCCCTCTTTCGGACTCGAAATTAGGTTGTTCTTGTACTCAAATTGAAGCCTCGGAAGTCTTCTTTTCAATAACATCTCTCTCATCTTAAAATAATATTTGTAGAAAAATTTATGATCAAAAGAGTGAAGGTGTGTCAAGAATTTCAAATCGTTTTTCACCCGTTTTTGGCCGAATGTTTGGGAACAGGTTGTTTTTCATCCTTGTTGGCCCTTTTGACCTAATTCCAT
>JAULJZ010154676.1:0-28897 GCA_032270985.1 Heliamphora pulchella
ATTTTCGTCTCAAAAAATATTTTTTAATTGTAACTTGTACTATTTGCGACGGTTTTTTTCGTTACCAAATATAACCTCTTGTAACAAAAAAATGTTTTTTTGTTGCAAATTACAACTTTCTCGGACAAAAAGTATTCGTTGTCAAAACTTTGCGACAATGATTTTTCGTCGCTAATATTACATTATGCGACGAATTATTTCGTTGTCTTAAATTTCTAACGATGAAAATTATTCGTCGTTAATACTATCATTTGCGACGAATTTATTTGTCGCTATAAATTTCTATTCAAAATTATGATAATTTTTAACGATGAATTTTGTACATAGGCGACAAGTTTTTTCTTAAATACGCGACGAATATTTTCGTCGCTATGTTATTTATGGGCGACAAAATAATAATTTCGTTGCGAATAGGAATTTGCGACGAGGCTACGGCGACGAAATGAGCGACGAAATATTTTCGTCTCCATTGATTTTAACGACGAAATTACCACTTTTGGAGATGAATTGGTTTTGTCTTTAAAGCACCAATTTCTTGTAGTGGTTCTTCCTCTGTGAAAGCTCCTTATGCCTTTGAAAGCCTAAAGCGACTTCCCAAAGGTGTGTTAATAGGCATAGCATCTTTTATATTGAAACGTTGCAAGACCTCGCTTTCCCAAAGGTGTGTTAATAGGCATAGCATCTTTTATATTGAAACGTTGCAAGACCTTTTCAACATATTCTGATTGCGAAAGTTTCAACTTTTGACCATTTATGTCCCTGCTAATCCTCATTTTTATTATTTATTTAGCTTTCCCAAAATATTTCATAGCAAACTTTCGGGACAACTATACCCTGAGATTTGAAATCTCATCCATATTAGATCCTGCAATCAGCATGTCATCTACATACAGGAGGAGAATCAGATATGAGTTAGCAAACTTCTTGATGTAGCAGCAATGGTCACCATGACATCTATTGGATCATGTATCTCCATCAAGCTGTCAAACTACTTATACTACTACCTCGGTGCCCTATTTTAACTCATACAAACTCTTCTTCAGTCTACAAATTATTTTCTCATTCCCTTTAACTGAGTACTCCTTGTAGAGCCAGAATTTTGGGTTTTATTCGAAAAATAGAAAATTCAAGAGTTATTTTGAAAACTTTTAACACCTTAAAAATTAAAAGATTTTGAAAACCTTTTTGTTTGAAAAATAGAGTCGCTACTTGATTTTTGAGAAAAATAAAAAAAAACAAAAGGAAACCACTGTTCTTTTAAAACATTTAACCAGAGAAAATATGGGTCCAGGGGCTAAGGTACGATTCGAAAAAGGTGTTAGGCACCCCGTTCACTCAACCGTGAGATTGGCCTCTACTAATCATCATTGGTTTCAAATTATATTTCTCAAATGCATGCAAATACAAAAGGTGGAGGTAAAGGGAGAACAATTAAAATTAAATAAAAAAATAACATAGCATAAGTATATAGAACACAAAACAAAGCATAAAAAAAATCATATGTCCTAAAGCATACAAAATCTATACAATAGGGTATATGGTGAAAACTACATGCGATGAATAAAAGATAAAATCATTTAAATTAAACTAACAAACCCTAATCATGTGAAATAATGCTAACAATACATGGTAAACATAACATAAATGTAAACAAAGAATGAATAATTTTCAAGATTTTTAGGCCTCAACCATGCTAAACTACACTATGGGTGTTAGGGTTGTATACTAAAAATTATGAATTTTATTTAGTTTTAGTATTTAATTTTATTTTAATAAAATTATTTTTTTATTTTATGAGAATCTTAATGAACAATGTATGCAATATAATTTCTTTAATGTTATGCATGTTGTCCTTTATTCTGTACAGTATTTAATCTGATGTGTAGAATACGACTTGCACACAGAAGACCAGATTATAGGTTCTTGCAAAATATAAGTTTGGTTCACATTTTAGATGAAAATGGACAAATCATCGGTACGACTATAGTACAGAATTTTAGTAAACCTGTCTTGGTTACGGAAAATAAATAATTGCATCGTTTATTATTCTAACTCGTTGTGCTGTACATTTTGTGTGTATTGAACAGAACTACATTGGGATAATTAATGTTATACTGACTATATAAATTAATTCATACCCAAGGTTATTATAAGTTCTTGTGCTATTAATTTTGAAATAATTATTATTTACGTATATTTAATATTCATTATTTTGATTCATTAGAAGGTGCAATCTTTTATGGTTCAATAGTCCCGATGAGTTGGATAGCGATATTAATTATATGGTGAATATTAATCATTGATAGAATCTACGTCCTGATTGTTCAGAATTGACGATACTCTTTTAAGAAAGCTTATAAGTTTTGACCGGACCAAATTCTGCAGGTAGATTTGATTATCCGGTAGTCAAATAAGTTAAGCGAAAGAACTTAAGTAATTTTAAAGATGCCAATTAAATTAAATTGTCAGTAATTAAATTTAATTTGTGGGTATCGAGAATCTTAACGTGGGAAGATGAGTTAAGCATTTAATAATAAGAACTCAATGCAAATTGGTTTTGAGATTATGACTAAGAGTGTAATTACAGTTTTTTAGTAGTGTGAACTGTAATTTAGTATTTTATGAAAAATGTAGAAATCGTTGCAAGGTTTTTATAATTACAGAAACCACTGAGCTGTTTGCATATTTGCGAAAATCGCTAGATGGGTATCTACGTTACACTAGATGTCTATGTCAAAATTACTCCACAAATCCGTGCTGTAACCTTATAAAATGCGGATAGATTAGACCAAATTCATAAGTTGTCTTTCAAGACTAAGGTTTTCCAAGTTCTGTTAGTTTCAGTTCTCGAAGGATCATTACCCATACTACGTTCGGGAATCGTATCGAAAATACAATAGAAGGTATGATCGGAGCTTCAACTTGGAAAATCAAAGTTTGTTGTTAAAGAATCGACCAAAATGTATTCATCTGAATTAACTATGGTGGCACGTGCTTTATTTTTGATCGTTAGACATAAAAAATTTTTATCTAGAATCTATTTCGGCAATTTCCTGTCTAGTTTTTATTTTTTAAAAAATCGTTTACAAATTAATGATCTTGGTAATTTGCTTCCAACAATTGGTATCAAAGCCGTTTTAATTTTGTTTACGGTTAATCGAGGGGCTGGGTAGATTTAGAACTGTGTTAACTTTATTTTGTAGTCGTTCTAATTCCGATTTTATGATCATCGTTATATTCATGTTTGATTTAATGGTTTGAATGATGATTTAATTATTTTTTTAATCACGATGATTGATCGTAATAGTTTAAACTTTTTAATTCGAATGTGAGCTTTCAGGACATAGATTTTCAATGTAAAAGCTTTTATTTATTTTTTAGTATTATTTAGAATATTTAAGAGCATGTTTAAATATCTAAGAAAATGAAAAACAGGTGGCGGCATAACCAGCGGTACCGGCGGTGGTTTCAGATTTTTCGGGCCAAGAATCGCGGTGGTTTTTCAACGGTTTTGAAATAGTTTTTTTCGGTAAATTTTTTTTTTTACAGATTTTATGTATTAAAAATAGCACCAAAATAGGTCAAAAAACCAATAAAAAATTGGCAGAAAAACAGCACTGACGGTGGTTCGGGACTATTTTTTGATATTTTTTGCAATATCTTCGAGACTGATTTTGAGTAATTTTTTAGGCATAAAATAGTAGTAAACAGTACAGGTAAAAATAGTCCAAAACTATGGGGGAAAAAAAGGAGGCAAAATAGTCGCAAAATAGGCGGCAATAGGCCACAATTTTCGGCAGCAGCACCGGGCTATTTTGGGGCTATTTTCGAGCTCTTTCGGGAATGTTTTTGAGACGTTCTTTAAGGTAATATATTGTTGGATATTAGTACTAAAAATAGGAAAAAACGATGACCAAAACAATCACGAAAAAAGCCCAAAGAGGCGGCGGCGCAGGGCAGGTGACGGGGCTGTTTAGATGGCCATCGAAAGCTATTTTTTTGAGTTGTTTCCGAACTGGAGTTTTTACAGAAAAATAGTATTTTTCAAAAGTTATTTTTTTGAAAAAAAATGGGATCAAGAACGGAGTTCGGGAAAAGCGGCAAAAGTAACCTGAAGCAACGGTGCCAGTGGTCCGGCGGTGGAGGCTTAGTTTCGTGGCTATTTTGTCTAGTGTTTTCTGATGTTCTCGAGACTCGAGAGTGTTGTATATGTATAAAACTACATATTAAGCAATTCTGATGCAACTTGGATGTCGGAATCTGGTTTAAAAAAGGATTGAAAGATTACAACTTATCTTTGAACAGGAGACTGAAATTCATAAGAGTTTCTGTTTGATCATAAAATCAGCATATATACATATCTTGCTTTTGTATTCTTTTAAACTGCATAGATGATGTACATCTGTTTTATTTATTCTTGTTAATTTAATTAATTTAAAAAATTCAATTTTAATTATTATTTTGTAATGGTAAATAAAATTAAAATTTTTAATTAAATGAAATTTTTTTAGATATTTTATTTTTACAAAATAACACGTTTAAAATGATTTTTTCTAAAATCAAATATCTTAGAAAAACGTGAATATTAATTTTGGATTTTGAATTAATTAAATAAAAAAATATTTAATCTTAATAAATTATTATTTTCGAAAAATATGTAACGTAAAAATAAAATATTTTGAATGCCTTTATTACTACTTTAACTGTAAAGCTAAAAGAAAAACTGTGCATTTATTGGTTATTTTATTTGTTAGCATTAAAATACGAAAATATGATTTGGCATGTCTGGATCTTTTGGAACGTATACACGGAAAGATATTTTAAAATCTTTCGGATCGTGTGGTTTTTGAAATTAATATATATATTTTAATTAAACGAATTTTTATAACTCTAAAAAATATTTTAAAAATCTAAATGAGAGAGAAAATTTATTTATTGATAAATTTTGAGGTCTCCATCACTAGTTTGTAGACGATGTAATTAATCATACGTGTTGACAGTAAGGCCTTACTCCCCATCAGACAGGATTAATTATGATATCGCCAGTACGAACCTCCTTTAGGGATAATTCTAGATAATTGTTAGTGTGGATCACTTCTCCATCTGAAGGGTTCATTGGAAAGTGATTGATTCGAGATTAGGTAATGGTTAACACTTATATGTAAATAATAGTATCCTACCCATCTGAGTCACTGTTATTATTTATTGAATCGAAATTATGTCAGCTATTTAATTTTACTTGGCAGGGTCAATTGCTTAGATAGTAAAATTAATAAAAATTGACATGTTTAGACAAATGATAGATAGTAGACGTCCACCCATTGAGGCATGCTATTCATAGGGTACCAGACTGCTGGCAAATTTGATTTAAATGGTAGAGAAAACCAATATTAAAATAAATTTAAAATTTTACTCGTCATAATTAATAGTTATTTTTAATTATGTGATTCTTAAGATTAAGATTATTTTCAATCCACTCGCGTCAGTACTCAAAGAAAACAAACTAACATGACCAAACTATGTAGATTGGAAAAGAAATTTGAACATTATCTTAACTGCTGAGAACTATAAATTTGTATTGTCCGATATTTGTCCATTAGTACATGATAAGGGGGTGATTGAACAAGAAACTCGAACCCATCAGAAGTGGCAGAAAACTGATCAGATGGTGTGGCGTTGGGATTTTGAGGTTTTAGGAAATGTTTCGAAAATATGGGGATTCAAAGATATTTAAAAAATATTTTAGCACCTTGAAAATCAAATTTTGAAAACCCATTTTTGTTGAAAACGAAGTCACCACTTAGTTTTTGAAAAAAACTAAGAAAAACAAAAATGACTACTGATCTTTAAAACGTTAATCAGAGAAAAAAGGTTCGGAAGATAAGATACGAATCAGAGAATGTGTTAGACACCCCGTTCACCCAACAGAAAGGTTGGTCTCTACTAATCATCATTGATTTTTTAATAAAAATTTCTCAAATGCATGCAAATAAAAAAAATAGAGGTAAAGAGAGAACATTCAAAATTAAATATAGAAAATACATAACATATGTACATAGAATGCCAAATAAAACAAGTATCAAAAGAAAAATCATAAGTCCTACGGCATGCAATTTCTAACTAAAGGATACATGGAATATACCCGCATACAATTTTATCAAAATAAACTAACTATCATGATTTTCATAAAAGAACAAAGCAAACATACTAAAATTATCTAAACATAGGTTGTTACAAAATGAGCTAAACTACTCTAAATATGCATTTAAAGAAGATAATTAAAATATGCATAATCATACATTTAAAGAAACATTAACATGATGAGTATTTAATACTAAAAGTAAAGAAAATTTACTAACAAAAAAAATAATAATTTCATAACAAAGAGAATTTGAAGGTTTGAAGAAAAGAAAAATAAAGAAAAAGTTTATAAAGAAAATTATTCTAGAATGAAAAAGTTAAAAAATGTTATTAAATTAAAGAAAAAGAAAATCTAACTATTTACATTTTATGTTATTAAATTAAAGAAAAAGAAAATCTAACTATTTATATTTTATGCTTTAAAAGAGACAAAAGAAAAGAGAATAAAATTACTATAATAAGAGAAATTTTATACTAATATTTAAAGATTAATTTAAGAGACTTTTGTTATTTTTTTGGGTTTAACAAAAGAAAAGAAAAGAAGAATAACCTAAGCATTATGAAAAGTAAATGAAAAGAAATGTAAAAGAAATAAAGAAAAAAGAATATTAAAAGAAAATAAAACTACATTATAAGGGAAAAAAAAGAAGGTTACATTATAAGAAAAAGAAATGAAAACAAAATGCTAAAAAAAAATTACACTATTATAAAGAAAAGAAAAGAAAAATAGACAATAAGAGTTAGAAAAAGAATATTAAGCTAAGAAGAAAATGAGATGGAGCATTAAATTAATGTACAAGAAAAGAAAAGAAAATGAACTAGAATGCGTATTAAAGGAAAATAAAATAAAATAAATGCTAGAAAATTAAATTAATGCTAATAAGAAAAATTAAATTACATTAATAGAAAAGAAAAAAGACAAATAAGATAATGGAATATAAACTTAAAATAAGATTAAAAAAATAAAAGGAGCCAAAATATAACTATTTAATTATCAAATATGAATATAGTATTGGCAACTATATCCATATGTATGTAAGTGCATTATTATAACAATTAACAACATTAATAAGTTATAATTGCTAAGATATGTTAGTACTAATTTAATAAATTAATGAAAGAAAGAAAATAACAAATGTGTTAAGTGTAAGTGTGAGAAAGTTAATAACTAACAAATTACATAAGGAAATTACATAAGGCAATTTAGACAATAAACAAGGTGAATTACGTAAACAAAAGAAATGCACAAATTAAAATTAAAAGTTAACCCGATCACTCTAATAGAGAGAAAATGGAGTTTAGAAGGATCGGAGATCCAAATGAGGTACCTAGATTGCTAGAGGATCCTCAAGTCGGGAATATACTTCAACAGTCTACTCCTCGAGTGGTGATCGAAGCAAGGGTTGCAATATAAATGTCGGAGGCTCGGATCTCGGTATTTCGGCAGGACTTCGGCGTCGGGGCTCAAAATTGCTCAGCAACTCGGCAAAGCTTCTCTCACTAACCCTCCCACTCAAATTATGTCCAAAAAACGCACTAGAGGTACAGTGTTTATAGAGTTTTTCAACCAATGAGATGTTGCCACGTTCTAGGACATGCCAGGCCAATTGGAGTTGGCAGTCTCCACTATGCAAGTTGGCGGCCGCCATGTTTTTAAAATGTTACACAAAGTTCTATGGCGGTCGCCACAATACAAGTTGGCGATCGCCAGGTTCGAGGTAGCGGTCGCCAATTTTGGCTAGGGTTTCTAAGAGGTTCTATTGGCGGTCGCCGCAATGAACATGGCAGTGGCCTTACTTGGGAAGCAAGTTTCGATGGTTCGACAAAATTTCATTGGTTTGAAGGTTTCGGGTTCAAATACGGGGCTTGGATAACTTCCCGAGAATCGTACTGAGGCATCATTTTATCTGTTTTCATCATCGAATTCACCTAAGATTAGGCAGGGTCAAATTGGGGTGTCTACAGTTGCCCCTCTTTGATATAACTTGCGTAGCAACGCGCGATGCAAGTTATATCAACGATCCAGAGACAGCAGCTATTTGATCTAGCCGTCAATCTTAAGTCACAAACACGCAAGCATGCATATGATATTGGTCGTACTCGAATTTTTATCGAGCTGCCTACGTACCCCTTTGCTAGGGATCAGGCCAAAACGTAGTTCCTGGGAAAAAATACAAAAGTGATGCATGATAAATATAGTGTAATGCAATGCGGGTTAGTTTAAGGTCATGAGGAAAATCGACGAGTCAGTTTAGGGTCATGATGAGGACCGACGAGTTAGTTTAGGGTCATGAAGAGGACCGAGAAGTCAGTTTAGGGTCGTGAGAAGGACCGACGAGTCAATTTAGGGTCATGAGAAGTACCGACGAGTCAGTTTAGGGTCATGATGAGGACCGACAAGTCAGTTTAGGGTCGTGGGAAGGATCGACTAGTCAATTTAGGGTCTTGATAAGGATCGATGAGTCGGTTTAGGATCATGAGAAGGACCGGCGAATCAATTTAAGGTCGTAAGAAGGACCGACGAGTCAGTTTAGGGTCGTGAGAAGGACCGACGAGTCAGTTTAGGGTCCTGAAGAGGATCGACGAGTCAGTTTAGGATCATGAGAAGGACCGACGAGTCAGTTTAGGGTCATGATGAGGATCGACGAGTCAGTTTAGGGTCATGAGAAGGACCGACGAGTCAGTTTAGGGTCATGAGGACCGAAGAGCCAGTCTAGGATTATGAGGAGGACCGAGAAAAACATCAAATTAATATGTTGAGTTAAGACTTAAAAATTCGGGATGAGGTGCGGGATAAAGTTATGACTTAGATTTATCGAAAGCGAGATTAAAAGCCAAGTTACGGCTTTAAAATTAAATTTATTGGAAAGAGGAACCACACACAAAAAGTTTCTTGAAATATTTTTCTGGAAAACGCCCAAAATTTTAAAATTATTTTTGAAAAGCCCCTGAAGTTAGTTTTTAAAAAAACACGTAACGAAAATTATTTTTATTTATATTATTATATATTTTTGTTGACAAAATATTTTCTTGTACGAAGTCAATACGCATAAAAGAAAATAAACACACACCAACAAAATAATAAAACATGCACATAAATAGAAGATCTCTAAACAGACCCTAAAAGCCCTAAAACGTCATGATGATAAACTGATATGATATGAACGTTGACAACATGGCGGCCGCCAAGACGAAACCCATATGATATGGCGGTTGCCAGCCCAAAACCCTCCATCACGGCGGTCGCCATGTGTCCTTTGACCATCCTGGCGGTCGCTATCACTGAAGGTGGCGACCGCAACCTCAAAACGCGCATAAGGCCCTTTAAGGAACGCGGGAGGGGGGGGGGGTTCATTTGTGCACTATCCTCTCTCTCTCTAACTCTCTCGCGCTCCCAAACCCTCTTTTGTTCCTTCTTGCTTCCTAGCTTTCGTGCTCTTTTCTTCTTCACACGATGTTTACAATGTTGTTTGTGATCCCGTTCTTGTTTATAGTGGGTCATGGCCAAGGAGACGACGACTTAGGGGATCGATAAGGCCCCTCTACTACCGGGAGTTCTTCCACGGGGACTCTCAAAGGCACGATCTCTAGCCTTCCTGCCGACGGGGTTACTTCCACACAGCCCATTACCGCGATGGACACCCTTGTTCTCAAGGTGGAGCGTGCCTCCCACCGAGCTGCTGAGGAGACACGGGCAACTACCGAGGCACAGGTTGCTGCTAACACTGTTACTGAGGCTGCGATGGTTGATTTCTTGAACCCTAATGCTGGAGAGGGCCACCCAGCTCCTTTTGATCCTCATACTTACGCTCTAGCACCCTATCGCGTGGTTCAACGCGGGATGAGACGTTACGAGCCTCCTACCGATGCTGCTAACATTCTTCTACGGGAGCCTGACCACCACATTTCTCACCTGCGACCTTCGGTATGTATCTTATCATTACCGTTTTAATACCAAAGTACGTTTTTATGATATATCAAATGTAGATGCATGCCTAGGATCCCCCCATATGATGATGAATGATGATGATTGATTGATGATTTATTTTAATATGGATGATGACTGATATGTGATGTTTGAGATTTAAACTTAATTTAGGTACCTATACAATGGAGATTAAAATAGTAGGGACACTAGTATTTGAACAAACAAATTAAGGTACAAAATAAAAGGCTTAATTTTTTTAAAAAAAAAAGGGTCTTGAAAAATTTAGGAAAATTTTTAAAAAAATCCAAGAAATTTCTAGAAATTTCAGAAAAAATTTAAGAAAATATTAAAAATTCTAGGGAAATCTTGGAGATTTTTAGAAAATATCAGAAATTTTTAGAAAATCCTAGAAATTTAGAAAAAATTTTAAGAAAATGTCAGAAATTTTTAGAAAATGTCAAAAATTTTTAAAAATTCATAGAAATTTTTAAAAAATCCTAAAAATTTTAAGAAGATAGGGGAAAATTTTCAAAAATTTCTAAAAAATTGATCTTAAAAGGTTAGGGCAAAAGAGGCAAAACATAAATATCGAAGGGAATAGATTATTTATTATTATTATTTTTATTTTTTCTTTTGATTTTTATTTATTATTTTTTTTGGGAGAATGATAATCACAAAATGATAGAGATTTGCCTGGCGCGCCACGGCTTAGAATTCCTAGCCTTGAAGGATCATCACTTACTCACGAACCTAGGGTTAGGATGCCTAGCTTCCTAGGATTTTGAAAGAATCGAAGGGTCGTCACTTTCATACGAACCTAGGGTAATAAGGTTTACCTAATTTATCAAGGTTTGATAGAATCAAAGGATCGTCGCTTACACAAAAACCTAGAGTTAGGATGCTTAGTTTTCTAGGATTTTGAAAGAACCGAAGGGTCGTCACTTACGCACGAACCTAGGGTTATCTTTCAAATATTTTTCTGCATTTCACTCGCTTGATCTGCTTTTATATGTTTTTTGCTTGTCCTCTTCTTTCAGGCTGGTCACTATATCAGTGGCTTCGAAGGTTCTACCTCTGGAGAGGTGTTGGAGTGGTATGATACCCACCCTGTTCCCAGCCGGGCTTATATTGATGCCTCTGATTTTTCTTGCTTCATACCCTTGTTGGGTAGAACGAGCAACGGTCGGGTATGGTTGACTGCCCTGGCTGAGCGGTGGTAGGATACCACCAACACCTCCCATTTTACCACTTTTAAGGCTACTTTGACGCCTCTGGACTTCGCCCTTATCACTGGCATTCAGGTTGGAGGGGCTCCCATCCCGTTTGATCCATCAATCCCTAGTTCCCCTGATGCGCTGACATATTTCATTGGAGCTTTCCCCACCCAGATGAACAGAGATCGGGTCCAATGCACCTGGTTCTTCGAGCAATTCAGACATTTCCAGTGCGCCAAGCCTCGCCATTACAAGTGGGTCGCCCGGGATGTTTTCATGTATATGTTCGGTACCTCCTTATTTTCGAACAAGGAGAATATCGTACATTTGCACTACCTGGGTGCCCTTGCTCGCCTTGACCGTGTTGCTACATTCGACTGGGGAGGAGTTTCCCTCGCCACCCTCTATAGCTTCATGAGGTCTCTTACTCGGTTCCCCCATGAGATCAGCATTGGGGGATACTGGAGGGTTTGGAAGGTATGATTTAGTTTCTGCAGTTCTCCATTCATTTCTGTTATCCATCATTATCTGCTTGCTAACATCTTCTTCTTTGCAGTTGTGGACCTACGAGTTCCTCGGGCTTCATGTCCGGGCGAACTCTTCTGCGGACCCTTCAGTCATTTCTCGAGCGGCCCAGTGGCCCCTAGGCCTAAAAGGGCAGAATGCTGGAGGGAAGGACATAGACCGCTTCCGGTTGTCCTTAGATCGGCTGACCCCTGACCAGGTATCCCTACTTATTGTTCATTACTCTCTGCACTGTACTGTTTACTATACTGTACCACACTAATCACTATATTTCGTTCACTGATACTGCACTGCATTTATCGATTACTGTATATTGTATTTTTCACTGTACTCTACAGGTTCACTAGGACGTCTGGCAGGGAGTAGAGGATCGGGCTAGCGCAGACCTGATGCATAGCCGAAATATCACTTCCAAGTAGATCCTGCTGGAGGGTCCATTTGGATGGGAGTACTATCTAGGAGAGGGAGTGGTTCGCCAGTCGCTCAATCTGGACCACTTTCGGATCCCAATGGTTCCTCTGGCTTGTATGCGCCGAACTAATCATCTGGGTCAGGTCAATCTTCTCCTCGAGCTGGTGAGGACTCCCACTACTGAGCAGTTGGTGGCAGAGGGAGACTACACCGCCTGGGTTCGGGCCCATCTATTGGGTCCATTAGGACCCAGTCTAGCTGGTGTTAGGAGGAGACGACACCAGAGGCTGCCAATGCTGACGCTGTGGTTGCTACGGGAGCTGGAGATGCTGCTGCTGCTGCTGTTGGAGTAGCTGGGGCAGGGGCTGTTGAGGTGCCCTGGACCGTATCATCCTTCATCGTCAGGTATCCTTTTGATATCCCCATTCCGGTTCCTCTAACTCTGGAGTTCCGGCTAGAGCATGCTCAAGTTTGATTTTTCTTCTCGCTGTTTCCTTTTCATCTTTCTTCTTTCGTAGACTGCTCAGTTCTGTATTATTTCCTGACAGATAGATCAGGCTTGGCGGGATCGTCTCATTCTGGTGGTGAGCGGCATGTGAACTCTGATCCGTCAGCAGGACGCTGCTCTGCGTGCAGTTGGGGTCCCCTTTGTCCCTCTGTCGGTGAGTATTTTCCTTTTGATTTCATCATCCCGTTCTGTACTGTACCTTATTCTTACTTTTGCTTCTCTTTTCAGGCACCGGTAGCTGCCACCGGCGTAGTACAAACACCTGCTCCTGGCCAGCCTCCTTTTCTTGCCCCCGTTCCGACACGAGGTCGTGGGTCCCATGCTGTCACTTCCAGAGCCCGCTCCCGAGGATCTGTCTCTTCTACCCAGAGCCACTCCAGAGTTGACTCTTCCTCTTTTTGCAATGACGACAGTGATTAGTTTGACAGGCTTTTTGAGGATGACAGTTCGGGGGAAGCTGGTCCGTCTCGCCGAGTCCACCCGAGGCATATATGAGAGAGAGAGAGAGAGAGAGAGAGAGAGAGAGAGAGAGAGAGAGCTCTCCCCCCTTTTTTACTTTCAGATACACTTTATTTTGATGGGCCTGCGTGCCCCAATTTGATACACTTATGGGCCTGCGTGCCCTTGTTTACTGTTTTATTGGGTCTGGGTGCCCCGGTTACACTTTGATACATTCTGTTACTTTTTATGCATTTTGGGCCTTCATGCCATTTATTACTTCATATTCATCTACTATTTCATTTACTGCTCAAACTGTCATGGATGCGTAATATAAATGTTAAGACTTATACAGGATTCAGAAACCACAAACTAATACATGCTCGCCACTTTTTAACATGGTGGTCGCCAGAATTAACATGGCGGTTTCCATTTTTCATAAATGCTTACATGGCGGTCGCCAGTTACAACATGGCGGTTGCCTGGTCAAAGGGATGATGTCAATGTACTATGGTTTTTAAAGTTGGCGGGCGCCCTGGAGGCCCCATCTTCTATTGTTCAAACCCAGATGGCTAATCTCCTTTCTTCATGGATTGAGGCATTCTCTCATGTTGAGCGTTTGAATTTTGCCCCTTTCGGTATCAACTCCTTATTTCCTCTTATGGCCATAAAGATTGACAGGCCTTTGCTGAAAGCAACTGCTCAGCTGTGCGACCCGCTATGTCACGTATTTTGGTTCGGCCTTGAAGAGCAATGCCCCACCGTGGAGGAGTTTGTTGCCATTTTGGATTTAGCCCCTCGACGCTCTGTTGTGGTTCCCACTTTCTTTCTTTGGACCCGCCAAAAAATGATACAGCTCTGTGGCCTACCTAAGATGGAAGCCTCTCTTCTGACACAGGATGACTGTCTTGACTTACCTTGGATCATTGACAAATTTTGTCCTACCAGTGACCTTGATGACCTTAGTTTTCAGCTACAGCGACGTTATGCTCTTTGCTTCTATCTTCTTGCTCAGTATCTTCTTGTCCCTTCTGACGGGCGAGTTAGCTGTGCACTGGTTGACATTGCTGGTTAGATGTGGATGGGGAAGGACTTTGTACCCCTTGTCCTAGTTGAGATGCTGCTAGGTCTAGATGCTGTCTATCGTGGTGAGATTACTACTTTTACTGGCAACCCCTTGCTCCTTCAGGTAGATTCAAACCTTTCTCTTTATCAGACTTCTGTCATACTGCGATGCTCTGCTCTCACTAATCTATCTTTTTGCTGTAGATCTGGCTGATAGAGAAGATAAATCTTGTGCAAAAACCACCCACTGATAGACACAGTGTTGCAGCTTTCCTTTACCGCCCCCGCTATTAGATATGCAATACTGAGGCAGCCTGGCAATAGTACCTTTCTTCTCTGATTGGCCCTGATATCACCTAGCAGTACCCCTAGTGGTGGATCCCTGCCATGACTCTGACTACTATGGATCACCCTGGTGTTCTATTAATTGGTCTGCGCCAGACTACATTCTACTACCCCTATTGGATCATGCAGCAATTCGTTCGTAGTTAGATTATCTTTCCTAGTATTCGAAGCCGTCTGTTTTGATCTGCACTATGGGCTCCATTTCTAACACTGTATCAGGATGCATGGCCTTCTCGTTCACGAATGGAAATATAGGAGCTGCAATGTCCTGAGTTTTCTGCTGAGCACAAAACATGGCTGCTACAGGATAGGGAGAAGAAGGGCAAGGAAGAAGGGAAACAAGCGATGAAAAAGAGAAAAACTTGAGAACTTCTGCTTTGTTTTGAAAAATTTTACAACTTTCTTTTTCATTTTGTAGAGTTTGGGACTTGCGTGCCATCCCTTTCAAAAACTTTATAACTTTGATTAAAGTAATAAAAAACTCTAACTTTATGTTTAAGATGATTCAAATTTATCCAAAGTTTTTCAATGACTTTATTATTAAAATTCAGAAACAAATTTGCACTGCTTTTACTTAGATTCAAAGATGGTTAGAAACAAAGAATGTGGCTGGACTTTTTAAGAGAAGTTGCCTACGTATCCCAAAAAGATGGAATCAGGCCATGACGTAGTTCGAGCTCGATTCTCACTCGGGTATTGATGATCTCCTTTTGTGATGCCCTAACCTTTGCCAAGGTCGCCCCTTAGGGTTTTCGGCCTTGCAGGCTGCTCTAACTTTTGCCTGAGTTGTCTTTTTTATTTTCAACTCAGCGAGCTTTTATTTTATTTTTATTTTTACGTAAAGAATAATACTTTTTGAGCTGATCGAGGTTAACTGGAGTAGATAATATATTGTCATCCAAATCTATAATAATAACTGCACTACCGGTCATGATGGTTTTAATGAGAAACAATCCGGACCAGTTTGGCTTGAACTTGCCTCTCGGGTCAAAGATGGGAGCTCTGATTTCTTTAAGAACCAAATCTCCTTTTCTGAGATCCCGGGTCTTGACCTTTTTATTGAACGCTCGAGCTATCCTCCTCTGATATTCTTGTACATGAAACAGGGCTCGGAGTCTTCTTTCGTCAAACAAGAGCAATTCTTCCATTCGGTTCCTCTGCCATTCTGCTTCTGAAATACTAGCCTCGGCCACTACTCTTAATGAAAGAATTTTTGCTTCAATGGGAAGTACAGCTTCCATCTCGTACACTAAAGAGTATGGTGTAGTTCCAGTTGAAATTCTGATCGACGTTCGGAATCCACAAAGTGCAAATGGTAGATGCTCTGGCCAATCTTTATGTGCGTTGATTATTTTTTGCAGAATTTTCTTGATGTTCTTGTTTGCTGCCTCAACCGCTCCATTGGTCTGCGACCGATATGGTATGGACTTGTGGGCTACTATCCGGTATTCTTCGAAAAGATCTAAGATCTCTCCTTGAAAATGCGAGCCATTATCCGATATGACCTTGTGGGGGACCCCCGTACTGGCAAATGATATTTTTCTTGATAAATTTAGCAACATGGAAGGCTTTCAATACCGATAGTAGGAAGCTGCTTCCACCCATTTGGTAAAATAGTCAATGGGCACTAAAATAAATTCGTGCCAATTTAACACCTTCGGTGTTACTCTACCAATCACATTGATGACCCATACTGAGAATGGCCATGGTGACATCAGGTTGTATAGCTGAGATGGGGGAACACGTATAAGGTTTGCATGAATCTGACACTTATGACATCTCTGCATGAACTGTATGCAGTCTGTCTCCATCGTCATCCAAAGTATTCTTGTCGTAGAATTTTCTTGGCTAACATATTTCCACTCATGTGTGGTCCATAAACTCCCGCGTGGATTTATTTCATCAATTCTTGGCCTTCTTCGGCACTTACACACAGTTTGTTGACCCCAGAATATCCTCGTTTGTATAGTCTTCCCCCACAAATGAAAAACTGTGCTGATAATCGTCGTATCGCCCTTTTATCCTTTTTGCTAGCAAACTTGGGATATTCTCCTTTCTCTACGAAATTCTGAACATTAGAATACCATAGAAGGTCGTTAGTGCTTTCCTCAATTGTGGCTGTCATCTCGTATGTCGTCTTTCTCTTTTGTTCAATTATCAAATGCCTCATTCGAACCCCGGATAGTATGTCAATCATGGATGCTAAAGCGGCCAGTGCGTCGACGAACTTGTTCTGTAGTCTTGGCACGTGGGTAAATATCACTTATTCGAAACACGGTATCAGTTTCTCTAGCTCTTGATGATAGAGAATCAAGGTTAAGTCCCTGACCTTCCATTCTCCTCTCGCTTGCGAAACCATCAGTGCTGAATCTTCGATGACTTCCAGCTTTCTTGCCCCTAATTCCAAGGCTTCCTCCAATCCAGCAAAGCATGCTTCATACTCAGCGTGATTGTTGGTAACTTTAAAATTTAGCTTCAAAGATAATGAAACATGTGATTCATCTGGAGTGACAAGAAGGACTCCTATTCCATAGCCATACTGATTGGATGCACCATCAAAATATAGAGTCCACTTGTCATCCTCGACTTTTATCAGTTGTTCATCTGGAAACTAAAACTCTGTGTCTTCACCTCTCTCAACTGGTTGGTTGGCCAGGAATTCTGTCACTGCTCTGCCCTTGACTGACTTTTGGGTGACATATTGAAGATCAAACTCAGATAACAATAGCAACCATCGGGCCAACCTTCCTGTCAGTGCCGGCTTTTCAAGTAAGTACTTTAATGGGTCCATCCGAGAGATGATGTTCACTGTGAAAGACAACATGTAATGTCTTAGTTTTCGAAAAGCCCAAACTAGGGCTCAACAGGTCATCTCCAATGGTGTGTACCGTGTTTCTGATCCTATCATCTTCTTGCTTAAGTAATAGACAGCCTTTTCAATTTTAGCTTCTCCTTCTTGTGTCAACATACATCCCATAGCCAAGTCAGTCACTGACAGATAGAGAATCAGTGGCCTATCAGGTTCGGGAGGGGCTAGAACATGTGGATTTTGTAGATACTGTTGTACGGCATCAAAGGCGTCTTGGCATTTTTAATCCCATTTGAACTCGACTCCTTTCTTTAATAGACGGAAGAGCGGCTCACAGGTAGTTATCAATTTTGCGATGAATCGGCTGATAAACTGTATTTTACCCAAAAAGCCCCTGACTTCTCGCTTAGTCCTTGGAGGAGGCATTTCTAAGATTGCCTTGATCTTTGAAGGATTGACTTCAGTGCCTCGTTGGGTGATCATAAATCCAAGCATCTTTTCGGAGGTGACCCCAAAGGCATATTTCTGTGGGTTGAGCCGCATCTTGTATTTTCGAATCATTTCGAAGAACTTTTGTAGTGCTACAATGTGACCATCCCAATCCTTTGACTTGATATCATATCGTCCACGTATACCTCAACCTCCTTATGTATCATGTCATGCAGTAAAGTAGTGGCAGCCCTTTGATAGATTGCCCCTGCATTCTTCAAGCCAAACGGCATTACACGATAACAATAGGTACCCCAGGACGTGGTGAACGTCGTCTTTTCTCTGTCCTCGGGATCCATAAGAATTTGGTTGTACCCAGAGAAGCCATCCAAGAATGATAGCAAGGCGTGCCCTGCTGTACTGTTTACTAAGACATTGATGTGTGGTAGTGAAAAATCGTCTTTTGAGCTAGCCTTATTGAGATCTCAAAAATCCACGCAGACTCGGATACGCCTGTCCTTCTTCAGTTCTGGAACAATATTGGTCACCCATTTTAGATACTCAGTTACTATCAAGAATCTAGCATTGATCTATTTGGCAACTTCTTCTTTGATCTTCAGAGCCCATTTTGGCCGGATCCGCCTAATTTTTGTTTGACCGGTTTAGCATTTGGGAATAGAGGGATATGGTGTTGGACAATACCAAGATCAATTCCAGGCATATCTTTGTAAAACCA
The DNA here is from genome assembly GCA_032270985.1 of Heliamphora pulchella. Lineage (NCBI taxonomy): Eukaryota > Viridiplantae > Streptophyta > Magnoliopsida > Ericales > Sarraceniaceae > Heliamphora > Heliamphora pulchella. Next base: position 18,550 of record JAULJZ010154676.1, read on the forward strand.
TGCAAATACATCTTTGAATTTTTTTAATAAAGTTATTAATTGCTTTTGTTCAACTAAGAATAAAGAAGAACCAATTTGAACATTTTACGGGTTAGTTCCATTATCCAGATTTATTGACAAAGTTTCTTCAATTATTGGTTGGGTACACATTTTTTTTCTCTTTTTATTAAAAGTTTTATTTCTTCAGGAATATCCCTGTCGAATTAAAATTGTCGAAAAGCGTATGAAATAAATTAGACAAAACAGAGTAACCAGAAATCTCGTTCATTTCATTAAAAGCAGAGAGAATTACAAACTCGAAGGCATAAACAGGGGGAGGTGCATCAACAGATGCGCCCTCAATTACAGACTCCAACTCAAACCCGGACTCAGGATAGACAATGTGTACATCAGAAGACTCAATGGTCCAATTCTTCGCCTCTTTTGCAGCTGCATTAACAATAAGCTGGGTGTAATCGGCTTGTGTGCTGAAGCCCATCATTAAGCAGTCTTAATCAGTCACCTGCAAATGGGCCATCTTCTCATTAAAAAGTATTCCCAAGTCGTTGCCATCCAATCTATCAGCCCAGTCTTCCTCTTGAACCTTCTTCTCCCTCTCTTACCATTTCACTGTCTCTTCTTCTCCTATGTTAGACAACTGATGGCCAAAAAAGATCTCCAATCCTGGCAGCTTTTAATTGATTTTCTCGTCGATCCATGGCTCTAGAAAGCCGCAGTATGGGAAATCTTCCCCTTCTTTGACAAAATGTCCATTGAACGTTCTAGAATAATTAGCATTTCGTCCCTTCTTAGGCCCTTCTAAAACTTCTTCAGTTGGTTCATATCCAAGACCTAAATGGTGCGAAGTTGGCAATACCTGAACAATTTCTGGGATTTCCTGCTGCTTACGTCCTAATCTCATACCAGGGAAAAAGAACATTTGCCTCATCATTGTTACAACCTGCTAGTTGATATACATTTCCTCTTCATTCATCAGCATCTGAATAGCCCGTGCTTCGTCAAATTGGAAACCACTGAGCAATACATCATTTTCACTATCTTGAACTTCCAATAGAATTGTGCCCTCTCCTCCTCTCGAGGGATGAATGCTGTCTTCTCTATGAATAGTTAGAACTGCCCCATTTCTTATTAGTTTCAATTTCTGATGGAGAGTCGATGGTACAGCCTGGGCACTTGGGTTATGCAACTAGGGTCTACCCAACAAGTTAAAAGATGCTGGTACATCAAGTACATGGAACTCGACCGACGTTTCCAAGGGCCCCACCGATATTGCAAATGACACAAGTCTCAGTACGTCCCTCCTTGTGTTGTCATAAGCTCAAACTCCTTGATTGCTCGGTGTAAAGTGTTCCATCTTTAGTCCCAAGCAGAGTTTTGTTCTGAGTGGTCATACGTTTAATGCAGACCCGTTGTCGATAAGAGTCATAGGGACCTATTTGTCCAGGCACTTAACAGTAATGTGTAGTGGTTTGTTGTGATTCCTTCCTTCTGCTGATAGACCTTTATCGAAAAAAGAAATGACTTTTGGTTCAATCGCCGGCAAGATAAGTCCAATCAGTTGCTCCAAGGTGGCCTCTATCAGAATGCTGGCTTTATTCAAAACCTTCAGCACAGCTTGTCTGTGTTTGTACGAGGCCATCAGTAGCCCCCAAATGCTGATGTTGGCTTGCGTCTTCTTTAACTGCTTCAGCACCGCATCATTCTCTTCTTTATGTTTTTTTCCCTTCTCTTTTCCACTTGGTTGCCCCTTTTCCAACTGAGCTGGCTCGAAATTCCGCCCACTTCTAATCAGATGTTCTATCCCCTTCTTGGGATCCCATAATCTCATTATTGTGTCACTGGTCTGTCATACTTCGTTCACAAGCCGGCTTTTAAATGCCCACAAATTGCCTAAATCATCGATTTTCATTCTTCCTCTCCTCTCCTCATCATCTTCTATATCCCACGTATTGTCGACTTCCTCCCAAATATCTTCTTCGATAAAATCCACCTGCTGTTCCTGAGCGCCCAAAAATCGGTCCACTCGGCCCCATCTAATTTTAGCACGACCCTTACCAGCCAATAAGACTGCATCTCGTCGATATATATCTCTTCCTCGAAAAGTTAGGGAAGAGTGATACCATCGAGCACGTGACCAAACCCGTATGGTCGGGCTGGGTAATCCAAAGGCCAGTCATCTTCTTCGTTGCGCTCCTCCTCTAGAATTATTGCCTGATATTCTTCCCAGCCATTATCATTCCACTCGTCCATGACATCCCAGCCATTTTCGGTCATAATCAATGAACAAACTGCCTAATCTTTAGTAGCTAAAATACGAGGATGCGGAAGACATGCTGAACATATATATCGGCTCGGATCTCCTGACTCCTCCAGAGACATGTAATTTACTCCTACTTTTCTGGCATGATTTGGCAAGGGGTTAGTCGTTACGTTCGATTTTGAAGTAGCGGATGGTGGCGGGATCACCTTGTTGTCGATGAGATTTTAAATCTCATGTCGGAGTCTCATACATCTATCAGTCGAATTCCCGTGACCTTGGTGGAAGGTGCAGTATTGAGACGCATTAAATCTTGACGGTAGGGGATCGGGTACAGGCATGGAGTTCAATGGCTTTATAAGCCCTTTCTCGATGAGTCGACTCAGGACGATGGACAATGAAATGTTGAGGGGAGTGAACACCCACTTTGGCCTCTGTTGCTGTTGACCGTTGTCCGACTGATGGGTATTGTTAGATGGTTGAGCAGAAAAAGACGGATTCAGCAGGTTCACCTCGTTTGAACGAGACACGAGGTTGGTGGCAGCAAACTAATTTGGGTATTTGTGGAGAAGGTCCTCCTGTGTTTCTGGTTAGGCTCGACTTTTTCAATATCTCCAGATTGGATTGCATCTTTTATCTAAACTCCGACATCAAATAACTGCTCAACTGTGGAGAGTGGCTGTGTGATCAAATAATGCTTCAACGGGGACTGCAGGTTCTTCACTACTATCCTCACTTGCTTTTTTTAGAGGACCAGTTTGTCATTTTAGCAACTTTACCCCTCCGTTGAGTCAAGAAATCAACAAAAGACTCCCGGGTCTCCTGTTGAGCTGTTTCGAGCTCTCTGGTGGTGACATCTAGCTGGACATTGTAGCTATACTGACTGATAAATGCCGCAGCTATGTCCTCCCAAGTTCTGGTGTTTGCTACATCGAGGGACAGGAATCATTTCTGGGCTGCCCCAGAAAGAGATTGGTGAAAGAGCTGATCCTTTAACTGGTCATCAATTTTCATTGGCGATAGAGTACCAACATACATTTGGAGATGAATTTGGCGATCTCCGATTCTGTCGAACTTCTCCATATTCGGCATTTTGAACTTTTTTGGTAGCTTAGCGTCTGGGAACAAACATAGTCCTCCCACATTTAGCTTGTATTCTTTGATTCCTTTAGCCTTTCTAAGGACCTTCTCTATCTAGTCAATCTTTTCAACCAATGTAGATTCTCTGGCTTGAGTAGTGTTTTCTTACTCAACTATCACCTGACGATGGACCCGTGGAGGTGGCAGAACAACTTGCGGTCCATTGGGGACCTGATTGTCATCCCAAAAGTCCTTGGCATTCTCATTTGTGTCCTTCGATTGTCCATTCACAATAGGAATACGGATCTGCGCCTGACATTGTACTTGAGCTTAGGTCTGTTGCTCTACGGTTCTTTGCATGTCAGTGATCGCCCTCATTAGGGCTGCTAGATTCACCTCATTTTTTTCCATTTCAGCTGTTTGTTCGGATATCCTACAGAGTCTACCTGTCGCTGATCACACCCAGACGTGTGTCGACTGTACTTTTCTCGGCCCAATGGTAAACCCATAGAGAGATCTAAATTGCTAGATTAGCAGAATAACTAGTATCAGACACTTTTTAAATTCTTAAAATAGCAAATCATGAGCAGATAAACACGGAGACTAAAACAATGCCCCTGCTGGGCTCAAGCTGGCAGCATTACGTTTGAGCAAGCTTGACTAAACTCGGGTGAAGAAATGGGCAGTACTCCGGCAAGAAAATAGAATTAGGCTGAGAGGACTGGTTTAACCTAGAATTCTAAGAAAAAATGGGCAGCATAACGGTAGGAAACCAGCTCACATAGGTATGATAAGGGTATCCTAAAGAAAGGCAGAAGAAGCCAACAATCCGGGAAGAATTCAAAGGAGAGAGAAACTACCCTAGAGGCTTCAAAATGAAACACGGGCATGACCTCCGAGAGAAAAAGCTATGATAAGAAAACCGAACATGGTGAGGAACAAAGCCTGAGTAAGAACCCGAATATGAAAAACTAATCTAATTAAGGGATAACAGAAAACTTAGGCCAAACCTGAAAAAGAAACTAGCTTAAATCCGAACAAAATAATCCTAACAATATACAAACAAAACATTCAATGATGAAAACACATAATCCTACTAAGGTTAGCAGCACCTAATGGGGGGTCTAAGTTCACTATATGCAAAAGGCCGATTTTGGTCAATCGAACAGGGTACCTTCTAAATAGAGCCGGGTATATACCTCTCATGCCTAGAGTGGTGCAGGACATGATCAAACGGTACGCTCAAACTCTTTTACTGCACCTATGATAGCGTACAGTCAGCAAGGGTTGCCCGTCTTCCTAACAATTCCTGAAACGGATAAATGTTCAGGGTATCAGGTCGACCAAGCAGGGAGTTTGAAGAACAATACACATGCATGCAAAAATGCAAATGAGAAATTCTTATTAAGAACTAATGATGTTTTCAAGTCTAGATCTCTTATTTGATTTTATAAACTAGTCCCCAGCGGAGTCACCAGAATATACTATGGCGTTGGAATTTTGAGATTTTAGGAAATATTTCGAAAATATGGGAATTCAAAGATGTGTGGAAACTATTTTAACACCTTGAAAATCAAATTTTGAAAATCTTTTTTTGTTGAAAACGGAGTCGCTACTTAGTTTTTGAAAAAAACTAAGAAATACAAAAATGGCTACTGATTTTGAAAACGTTAACCAGAGAAAGAAGGTTCGGGGGTTAAGGTACGAATCGGAGAAGGTGTTAGGCATCGCATTTGCCAACCGAAAGATTGGCATCTACTAATCATCATTGGTTCTTTAATAAAAATTTCTCAAATGAAGGCAAATAAAAAAAAATAGAGGCAAAGAGAGAACATCCAAAATTAAATATGAAAAATACATAACATATGTACATAGAATGTGAAATAAAAAAAGTATAAAAAAAAATCCTAAATTTTATGGTATGCAATTTCTAACTAAATGATGCATGGAACACACCCGCATACAATTTCATTAAAATAAACTAACTGTCATGATTTTCATAAAAGAACAAAGCAAGCATACTAAAATTATCTAAACATGAGTTGTTGTAAAATGAGCTAAACTACTCTAAATATGCATTTAAAGAAGATAATTAAAATATGCATAATCATACATTTAAAGAAACATTAACATGATTAGTATTTAACGCTAAAAGTAAAGAAAACTTACTAACAAAGAAGATAATAGTTTCATAACAAAAAGAATTTAGAAGTTTAAAGAAAAGAAAAATAAAGAAAAAATTTATAAAGAAAATTATTTTAGAATGAAAAAGTTAGAAAATATTATTAAACTAAAGAAAAAAAAACCTAACTATTTACATTTTATATTTTAAAAGAGAAAAGAAATATAAAAAAGAAAGAAAAAAGAATAAAATTACTATAATAAGAGAAATTTTATATTAACATTTAAAGATTAATTTAAGAGATTTTTGTGATTTTTTTTTGTTTAACAAAAGAAAAGAAAAGAAGAATAAGGTAAGCATTATGAAAAGAAATGGAAAAGAAATGAAAAAGAAAAAAAAATATTAAAAAAAAATAGAATTACGTTACAAGAAGAAAAAAAATAAGGCTATATTATAAGAAAAATAAATGAAAATAAAATGTTAAAAAGGACAATTACAGTACTATAAAGAAAAGAAAAGAAAAGAAAAATAGACAATAAGAGTTAGAAAAAAAATATTAAGTTAAGAAGAAAATGAGATGGAGCATTAAATTAGTGTACAAGAAAAGAAAAAAAATAAACTAGAATGCTTATTAAAGAAAAATTAGACTAATTAAAGAAAAATAAAATAACATAAATGCTAGAAAATTAAACTAATGCTAACAAAAAAAAATAAATTGCATTAAAAGAAAAGGAAAAAGACAAATAAGATAATGGTATATAAACTTAAAATAAGACTAAAAAATATAAAAGGAGTCAAAATATAACTATTTAATTATCAAATATGAATATAGTATTGACAACTATATCCATATGTATGTAAGTGCATTATTATAACAATTAACAATATTAATAAGTTGTAATTACTAAGATATGTTAGCACTAATTTAATAAATTAATGAAAGAAAGAAAATAACAAATATGTTAAGTGTGAGTTTGAAAAAGTTAATAACTAACAAATTACATAAGAAAATTAAATAAGGCAATTTAGACAATAAACAAGGTGAATTTAGTAGACAAAAGAAATGCACAAATTGAAATTGAAAGTTAACCCGATCACTCTAATAGAGAGGAAATGGAGTTTAGAAGGATCGGAGATCCAAACGAGGTACCTAGATTATCGGGGGATCCTCGAGTTGGGAATGCACTTCAACAGTCTACTCCTCGAGTGGTGATCCAAGCAAGGGTCACAATATAAACGTCGGAGGCTCGGATCTCGGAATTTCGGTAGGGCTTTGGCGTCAGGGCTTGGAATTGCTCGGTAACTCTGCAGAGCTTCTCTTACTAACACTCCCACTCAAATTCTGTCTAGAAAACATACCAGAGGTACAGTATTTATAGAGCGTTTCAATCAATGAGATGTTGTCACGTTCTAGGACATGTCAGGCCAATTGGAATTGGCGGTCGCCACTATGCAAGTTGGCGGTCGCCATGTTTTTGAAAGATTTCACAAAGTTCTATGGCGGTCACCACAATACAAATTGACGGTCATTACTTTTGGCTAGGGTTTCTAAGAGGTTCTATTGGCAGTCGCCGCGATGAACATGGCCGTCGCCTTACTTGGGCAGCAAGTTTCGATGGTTCGACAAAATTTCATTGGTTTGAAGGTTTCGAGTTCAAATATGGGGCTTGGATCACTTCCCGAGGATCGTACTGAGACATCATTCCACCTGTTTTCATCATCGAATTCACCTAAGATTAGGCGGGGTCAAATTGAGGTGTTTACAGATGGACGGTGTTATATTTTGGCTTCTAAGTCAAATATTTTGCAGCATCAGCATCAATCTATGCCCAGTGCCTATGATATGATTATGAACCTCAAAGAAATATTCGGGGATCAAAATCGTGCTGCTAGACAGGTGGCCATGAAGTCTCTTATGAATACAAACATGGCTGAAGGCACCTTAATTAGAGATCATGTTCTGGAGATGATCAGTCTTCTGAATGAACTGGAGATCCTAGGAGCTAAAATTGACGGAGAAATCCAGGTCAATACCAGACTCCAGTCACTACCTGATAGCTTTAAGCAGTTTTGCTTGAATTATTCCATGGATAAGCTCAGCTTTTCATTGGCAGAACTTCTTAAAGAACTTCAAGCTGCCGATGGTATTCTTAGAAAGCCAGATTCTGTGCATGTAGCTGAAAAAAGTTCTTCCTTTAAGCCGAAAGGCAAGAAGAAGAAAAAAAGTTCAGAAACAGGGAGGTACAGGTCTAAAAGCAGTTAAGGGACAAAAAGCTGGTGTGAAGAAGCCGAGAGGCAAGTGCTATCACTATAACTAGTATAGGTATTGGAAAAAGCAGTGTTCGATTTTTCTTAGTAAGCAGAACAAATCAGGTAATTTCTGTTCACTAGTGGTTGAAACATGTTTAGCGGTGTTATCTACCGGTACCTGCTGCGTAGATACAGGAGCCACTAATCTTGTTGTAATTCTTTGCAAAGGTTCTAGGAAACCAGGCAGCTCAGTAATGGAAGAATATACCTACATATGGACAATAATACAAAGGTGGTAGCAGTTGAAGTAAGAGATGTCACTCTCAGTTTTAGTAGAGATAGGATTTTACTTCTAAAAGATTATATTTATGTACCTTCTATTAGAAGAAATTTAATTTTAATTTCTAATTTAATAAAGGACAAATATTCTGTTCATTTTAATTATTCTGTGGTTATTAGGAAAAATAAATATTTTATTTATTATAATACATTGGTAGATGATCTGTATGTTATATCTCCTATCTCTCTTACACCACAACTAACTGAATTAAATAACACATCTAATTTACCATGTAAGAAAAAGTTTTCTTCTTTAATGAGCCAAACGTTTCTTTGACACTTATGCTTGGGTAATATTAATCTAAAAAGAATAAATAGATTGGTAGAAGATGGACCTTTAGGTTCATTGAAAGTGGAGGCACTTTCAGTCTGTGAATCCTACTTAGAAGGTAAGACAACCAAGAGGCTTTTTTAGGCCAAAGGCTATAGAGCTAAAGAACCGTTAGAACTGGTTCATTCTGATGTGTGTGGTCCTCTGACAATCCAGGCTAGAGGTGGCTTTGAATACTTCGTCAGTTTTATTGACTATTTCTCAAGGTATGAATACATTTATCTGATGTACCGTAAGTCTAAATGTTTTGAAAAATTTAAAGAATTCAAGATAGAGGTGGAAAAGCGTCTGAGTAAAAGTATCAAATCACTACGATCCAATCGTGGTTGAAAGCACCTCTATGGATAGTTCAGGGACTACTTGTTGTCAGAAGGGATTATATCCCAGTTGACTTCACCGGGCACTCCGCTACAGATTAGTGTAGCAGAAAGAAGGAATAGAACTCTTATGGAGACGGTAAGGTCAAATGATGAGTTATTTTGGATTACCCAATTCGTTTTAGGGACTTGCATTAGAGACGGTAACTTATATTCTGAACTTGGTATCTTCTAAGTCAGTACATTTTACTCCCACAGAATTGTGGACTTGCGTAAGCCTAGTCTGAGACATAATCGAATTTAAGGGTGTCCAGCACATGTGCTGAAAGGAAACGCAGGTAAGTTGAAACCAATGATAGAAGTCTATTTTTTTATTAGGTATTCTAAGGGAATGAATGGTGATTTATTTTATAATCCTAAGGATCAGAAGGTTATTGTTAGCACTAATGTCCGATTCTTGGAAGAAAATTATATTATGAACCACAAACCCAAAAATAAAATTATTCTAAAAGAATTGAAAGAAAATACCAGTAGAACTCTGTAAGTCTTACCTCGAGACCACATCGACTACAGTCACACAGCTGCTGTCAATCACGATCACGGTACTCAGGTCATCCGCTACACCAAGCTCTCTCTGACCTCATTCACAAACGTGAACACCATCAATCCGCGCACCTGGTACAACACATCCCATTGTACCCAAAACTTCACTTCACAAGATTGCACTACACAACCTAACTCCTGCTAGGCAAACCATAATCACGTCACAGCCTCGAGCTTACTGTCCAAGGCACAGCATCAACAAGGGAACCCAATCCTGGAACCTCTCATCCAGAGTTACTAATAACTCACACAACCATGCAGACACCTTCTGCACTTCCACTTTCAAAGCACACATCAGTCACAGGTATCGTACCCTACGATTTCTCATCTATCACCCTAGGCCAGCCAAACCTCATGGTACATCGCTGAACCTCCACACTTCGTTCCCATGGGCAAACAATATACCCATTTCTGAACCTAAGGTGGAACACAAATAACTCCCAGACATCTCATACCCAGGATACGTCATCTCAACACTAAGCCAACCACATGATCCTCGCACAGTTCCCAAGCGCGATCTCCTAATCACTAAGATATCGACTAATCCACTGTGGGAATCTCACAGAATCGATACTCATCACAGGAGCCCTTACACATTCCCATATCCTTGAGCTCACTCACGCGGAACTCAATTCTCAACCTCAAGGAGGTATACAACGTCCAAGGTCATCAAAACTACTCAAACTACTAACAACATCCTGCTGACCACCAGCGATATCCTGACTACCAGGAAATATCTCCAGAACCACACATTCTTCTATCTCAACGTACGCCCGGCTAAGGATTATCACGCTCTCATCCACTATGTTCCCGTCTATACCTCATCCCGAGTACATGGCTCAAGACATAGCATGGCTCACGACGTATCTAATCTATCACACGGCCAGAACCACGTATACCAAGACGTCGAAGGGATGTCGCTATCCCTATTCCAATAACATCGACTGATTTCCCAGGGTCTCCGACATCCCCTCACCTCGACTCACAAGGTCAACCATAACACAACTCCGACATCCACTAGCCTACTCTCAAGGGGAGCCAGCTACTAT
>JAULJZ010154695.1:0-28894 GCA_032270985.1 Heliamphora pulchella
TGTCTAGTTTCTGCTGAGTCTTGGCTCACAGTGTGGGATAAAATATTTTCAGGTACTGGTCACGCAGGTTGATCAGGAGGTTGCTTGAGGAGCGGAAGAATTATAGTCTTCCTTTTTGTTTCTTTCTATTATATATATATTGTAACATGTTTTTCAGCATTGGGGCTGTGTAGTGTACGCTTTCGGTGTTGGAGCCTCATGTATTGTTAGCCGTTTGGCGTTTATATAAAATGCATGTATGGTTTACTTTTGAGAGTGTGCTCTCGGGTTGGGTATCATGTTGGGTTGTTGTTAGTTGTTTTTTTTTTTGGTGTTTCACGTGACCCGGAGTTTGAGGCGTGACATAGGGTCCACTATCCATGATGTCCTCCCCAACAATCTAATCCAGCCACTCAATAATTCACCTCATTAAATACTCTGCACTCCCTAATTGCAATTGTTTGAAATAGGAAATTCCAAATCTATATGTGTGGCTTATGATTTAATAACCAAGAAACTACTAAAGCTACCAAATTTATAGTCATTCCTCTTTCTTCTTTTTCTTAGAGAAATTAAAAGGGGAAAAAAATAGGAAACTACTAAAAAAATTATATTTGAAACAGATTCTAATATAGATATCAAAAAAACAAAATCGGTTATTCTATTCTCCATTTTTCATTTATGATTTTTTTATATTTAGTTGTTTCTAAAAAATAAAATGGTTATATTCTTTTATTGTAGCGATTCCAAAAATTAAAAAAAAATTATATCAATAAATAAAACAAATTCAAAAAAAGAAAAAATAAATAAAAATTTCAAAATTTTGTTAAACAGGGCCTCCATCTCTCTTTACTTTCATTGTCACGACTTATTTTTACAAATGGCATCTGTGATCGGCCAGTGAGTAAAATTTACCAAAAGCTTCTATTTTTCTTATTTAAAAAAAAATAAATGTTGAGTGTTTATGTCCAATTAATTTTAAATTAATAAATTCTAAACTATTTCTCTATCAGGTAAAAAAACAACATTATGTAAAATTTAACACTTTTTTTATTTGGAGAATTATTTTTTTTAATAAAACATCAATTAACCACATAGAGATAAATTAACCATTTATATCTGTTGAACAAATAGAACATATTAGTTAGATAAATAAAATTCGTACTATTTTTTTTAATAATACAGATATTATTATGTACAAGAAGATAAACAAACTTTACTAATGTTAAAACATCATTAGATCTTTCATACCAAAAGATAAACTATCATTATTTATATATTTCTTCTTATTGAGCAGAACTTAGCAAGCTCTCCCTTCACTTTCTTGTAAAAAAAATTAAACTAACAACATCATAAACAATAGCTCGTATGAGTGCACACATAACAAGATTACTAGTTTTTTCGAAAGCTATCACAACCATTAAAATCATGCTATTTGACATTTATAGATACCAATTTAATAAAACTCAAGTAATGATACTACTACTACTACTACTACTACTACTACTACTACTACTAATAATAATAATAATAATAAAAATAATAATCATATCTGATACTTTTTTTTGTTTAACGATTCTTGCCAGTATCTTATGGAGCGACTCTAAGTTTTTTGTTCAATGGTTCTTGCCAGTATCATAGGGAGCGACCCTAAGTTTAATCATTTGGGTATGATATCAATCCATCACCACGTGGCTGTGGCCCCACACATATTACTTCACCTCCTGGTATCTTTATTTTATTTTTCCCGAGGCCGAGAAATACCGTTCGAACTGTACTTCATCAATAACATTAGTTTGATAAATAATACAATTATAATGATATTCATGGTGTAGTATGTAATTAATAACCAAAATAATATTTTTGAAGAAAACTAATTATTTTTAGACAAAATAATTTATTAAAGCAAGTAATTATAAATTCAGAATATATGTGTCATACCTATATTTACAATAGCCCGTATAATAAGAGATGTGGACCTTGATTGTAATATTCGAATCTATGTTTTTTCCAGATCTTTCTTTCTCTTTACTTTTTTTTAACACTCAAACGGAATTTACTACCTTTAGAATTACGGAATAATATAACCTTAATTTAGAAGATTCTAGTATATGATATTTTTTTTTAGTTTGAGCAAGTGATGCCTAGCCTACTTTATTTTTGATAACAATTCTTTAAAACCTATTTTGTTTATGTCGTTATTTATTTATTTTAGTTTTTATTATTATTTTTTTCTATTTTTTTAATTTTTATTTCTGGGTTTCTTAAATGTACACAGGTTGCTACATTCTCCTCACCTTAAGAAATTTGGTACTCCAAACTTACGATTTTCTTAAAAAAGATTAGTTATTAACACAAGTTGTACCTTCACTGAAATAATTGGGGCTATTGTTGATGCATGTCGCTTTTTTTTTTTCAAGTAGCTTCACCTCCAGAGTGATTATCCCACCAAACTTTCACTAGGGGTATTACTTTATTGTGAAATTGCTTCTCTTGTCGATCTAGAATTCGTATAGGTCGCACTTAGTAACTAAGATTTGTCTCTATTATGACGGGTGGTCATGTTAGGATATGCGTAGAGTCTGCAATGTATCCTCGTAACATTGAGACGTGAAAAACATCATGCACGTTGGCTAGCTCTGGTGTTAGAGCTAAACGGTAGGCTATAGGTCCAATTCTTTCGATAATTTCAAAGGGTCCAACATAACATGGGTTGAGCTTTCCTCATTTCCCAAATCGTACTACCCCTTTCATGGGTGATATTTTCAGAAAAACCCATTCGCCTTCTTTGAAGTCCAATTCTCTCCTATTGGCGTCTACATAACTTTTCTTCTGATCTTGAGCAATCTTCAGTCTTTCTCAAACTTGTTTGATCATTTTTGTTGTCTCATGCACAAGCTCTGGTCCCGTGAGTTGTTCTTGTCCCACTTCTGTCCAGCATATAAGAGATTTACATTTTCTTCCATAAAGAGCTTCATAAGGTGCCATTCCGATGCTTGTTTGATAGCCGTTGTTATAGGCGAATTCAGCCAAGGGCAAATGCTCTTCCCAGCTACCTTGGAAATCCATCGTGTATGCTCGTAGCATATCTTTTAGAGTTTGAATGGTTTGTTCTGACTGGCCATCTGTCTGAGGATGAAATGCTGTGCTGAACCGTAGTTCTGTCCCTATTACTTTTTAAAATCTTTCCCAGAACCTAGATACAAATTTTGGGTCCCGATTGCATACGAGTGACACAGGTACACTGTGTAATCGTATGATTTCTTAAATGTAGAGACGAGCAAGTTGGTCTATCGTATGCGTGTTTTTGACCAGTAGAAAATGAGCTGATTTTGTTAAACAGTAACGATCACCCAAACTGAATTGTATCCCTTAACCGTTTGTGGTAACCCTACGATGAAATCCATGGTGATATGCTCCCACTTCCATTCTGCTATCGACAAAGGATGCAAAAGTCCAGCTGGCTTCCGTCGTTCAGCTTTAATTTGTTGACATTGTAGACATCGACTAATATAGTCCTTAAGGTCTTTCTTCATGCCCATCCACTAATAATTTCGCTTTATGTCCTAATACATTTTCATCATTCCAGGGTGTACTGCAAACTTTGACCGGTGACCTTCCTCTATGATTCATTTCTTTAGCTCGGGAATATTAGGTACACAAATTCGATTACGAAATTTTAGTACACCATGCTCACAAGAGAAGTCAGGATTCAAAGTTGTTGCCAATTGATCCCGAATTTTCTTTAATTTAACGTCCTCCATTTTCCTAAGCTTTACTTCTTCAAGAATTGTTGGTTGTGCAATGAGAATCGCACAAAGATTGGTTAACACTTCTTGTTTCGTGTTTTCCAGACAAAATTGTTGTCGCACGACTAGGTAATTTAATGCACCTACTGATTTCTGACTGAGAGCGTCAGCCACTAAGTTGGCTTTTCTAGGATGATACTGAATACTGATATTGTAGTATTTCAACAATTCGAGCCATCGACGTTGCCTTAGATTTAACTCTTTTTGAGTGAAAATATATTTTAAGTTCCGATGATCGGTGAATGTGTCACACTTTATTCTGTAAAGATAATGGCGCTAAGTTTTAAAAGAAAAAACTATTGCAGCTAGTTCTAGGTCATGGGTGTGATAATTTTTCTCATGATTCTTTAAGTGCTGTGAGGCGTAGGCAATAACCTTCCCATTTTGCATAAGAACACAACTTAATTCTTAACGTGATGCATCACTATAGACTGCAAAGTTTTTTGTGCCATCCGAAAGAGTCAGATTTGGTACGGAGGTCAACTTAGTCTTCAATGTCTGGAAGCTTGTCTTTTGTTCTTCTGTCCAAGCAAAAGGTTCTCATTTTCGAGTTAATTTTTTCATTGGTGTAGCTATCTTTGAGAAATCCTAGACGAATTAGCGATAATACCCTGCAAGTCTGAGGAAACTTCAAATTTCTGTCACTGTGGTTGGCCTTGGCCTTGGCCTTTATAATTGCTTCAATCTTTTGAGGATCTACCACAATTCTATCACCGTTGATCACATGGCCAAGAAAAACTACCTTATCCATCTAGAACTCACACTTTTTGAAGTTCGCATACAGCTTTTGATCTTTTAGTGTTTGCAACACCATCCGTAGATGTGTCGCATGCTGCTCCGTGTCCCTTGAGTAGATCAAGATATCAATGATGAATATGATGACAAAATCATCTAGGTAGTTCTTAAATACTCAATTCATCAAATCCAAAAATGCGGCTGGTGCATTAGTCACACCAAAAGGAATAACCAAAAATTTATAGTGTCCGTAACGAGTGCAGAAAGCTGTTTTCTCCACATCTTCTGTCTTTACTTTTAGTTGATGGTAACTAGATCGCAAGTTGATTTTTGAAAAAAAATGAGCTCCTTGTAATTGATCAAATAGGTCATCAATCCTTAGAAGAGGATATTTATTCTTGATTGTAACTTTGTTTAATTCTCGATAGTCGATACACAATCTTAGCATGCCGTCCTTTTTCTTCACGAATAAAATAAGAGCTCTCCATAGCGATACACTTGGTTGGATGAATTCTTTGTTTAAAAGTTCATGTAATTGAATTTTCAATTCTTTTAATTCCGTCGGAGCCATGCGATATGGAGCTTTTGAGATTGGTTGAGTTCCAGGGATAACTTTAATGGCAAATTCAATTTCTCTGTCAATAGGTTTACCTGGTAACCCGTCGGGGAATACTTCTGAGAATTCGCACACCACTGGGATATTAATTGGGCTTGATTTAGTGGCTAGGTTTGTCGTCACGCTACATAAATTGCTTTGGCATCCCTTGCTTAAAATTAGTCGAGCTCGTGCTATTGATACAAAATACGAGGGTCCCACCACCTTCTTTCCTTGGAATTACCCTAACTCAAACTTGTGAAAAATAATACTCTTCTTTGCACAATTAATCAAAGCATGATTTATGGATAACCAGTCCATCCCCAGAATTGCATCAAAATGTGTCATGTCAATAGGAATCAAGTCTATTGTCAAGTGTAAGTCTCCTAGGTGAAGGTCGCAATTTCTAATCACTGTGGAACATATTATATTACTACTCATAGGTTGAGAGATTATCAACTTATATCTTAAGGGTTCAGAGTTTTTGGTTAGGGTTTTAGAAAATCGGATGGATACAAAAGAATGGGTTGATCCGGAATAAAAAAGGACTTATGCTTGAATAGAACAGATAAGTATGTTACATGCCACCACATTCTCGGCATTTTAAGGGTCCCCCGGCATCAGTACAAATGCTTTGCATTGTCGTGGTCCAGTGTTATTGATGACTCTTGCTCTAGTGTTATTAGTGACTCTTGGACCTATGAATTGTCCCATGTTATTCCTAACTCCTTGTTTTCCCATCTCTATCTTCCTTGGACCCTAATTCCCATTTCCAACTTCTAGTCTAGTAGTGGCTCCTAGATGTAACTTTGGCAATCTCTCTATAAATGGCCCATCTGATCACAATTAAAACAACCATTGCTCAATTTCCAATAAACACCAGAATGAGACTTGCCTCATATTGAGCATATTGGAGACAAGACTGCCAAAATTTTTATTTTTAAAAATGACTATCTAAAAAATTAACTAGATGGACCAACGCCGAAACGGGCTCCAGATAAAACTTTTGATGACGAACGATCAAAATAAAACCCGTGCATCCGAAGTTAATTTAGAAGAATACCTTTTTGTCGGTCGAATCTTCAACTACTATTTGAATCCGAGTTGAAGTTCCTATCAGATCTTCTACTGTATTCCCTTATGCGATTTCCAGATATAGAGTGGGTTATAATTCTCTGAGAACTCGTACGAGCAGAATCTGGACAACTTTCATCTTAAAGACAAGTTATGAAACTAGTTTAGCTTACTCGCATATTTATAGGGCTATAGCAGGGACCTGGGGAGTAATAATGAGTAAGACTTCTAGTGGAACACGGATATGTATCAGCGGTTTTCGCAATTAAGGAAACTCCATAGCGGTATCTGCAATTATGAAAAACCAGCAGTGATTTCTGTAATTTTCATAAAATATTGAATTACAGTTCACACCACTAAAGAACTATAATTGCACTTTGACCCATAACCTCAAGACCATCTTGCATTGAGTTCATGTTATTAAATGCTTACTATTTCTGCTCACGTTAAGATTCTCGATACCGGCTAGTTAAATTTAATTACTAACAATTTAATTTAATCGGCATCTTAATATTCTTTAAGCCCTCCCGCTTAACTTATTTGACCGCTGGATAATCAAATCCACCTACAGGGTTTGGTCCGATTAAAACTTATAAGATTTCTTAAGGGAGTATTGTCAATCCCGATCTTTCAGGACGTAGATTTCGTCAATAATTAATACTCGTCATATAAATAATACTGCTATCCAACTCACTAGGAATATAGACCCATATAAGATTGCACTCTCTAATTAATTAAAATAACAAATATTAAATATACGTAAATCAATAATTAGTTCAGGATTAAGAGGATAATCACTATTCATAATAACATTGGAGTGTAAATTAATTTATATAATTAGTATAAAATTAATTACCCCAAATATAGCATTCAATACACACAAAGTGTACTGCCACAGAGATTCGAAATAATAGACGATGCTATTATCTATTTCCCATAACTAAGACAGGCCTACTAAAACTCTGTGTTACAGTCGTACTGATAGTATGTCTATTTCCATCTAAACTATGAATATAAAACTTATATTCAACATGAACCTAAAATCTTATCTTCTGTGTACAAGCCATACTCTACACACCAAATTAACTACTATACAGAATATCGAACATCGATGTATAACATTAAAGAAATGATACACATGCATTGCTCATAAAGATTCTCATAAAATAAAAAATTAATTTTATTAAAATAAAATTAAATACTAAAAATGTGATTTTCAGTATACCAACCCTAACAATCTCCCACTTATACTTAAAACTATGCTGTCATACATCAGACTCTCATGTCCTTTACATGATTATCAAAAGTTTTAGCTGGTAAGCTCTTTGTGAAGGATCTGCAAGGTTGTCTCCTGATGTAAGCTCTATGTCTGACTGAAAATATGAGTCTGTGTACCCCAAAGGTACTAGATTATCTACCTGGTAAACCAACATATAATCTTTAGTCCTTTTTAGGTACTTGATTATATTTTTTACCGCAGTCCAATGCTCCTACCCTGGGTTAGAGTGATATTTGCTAACCATGCCAACAGCAAAGTAGATGTCGGATCTAATGCAAAGCATACCATACATAAGGCTTCCTACTGCCTAAGCATAAGGAACTGCCTTCATCTTCTTTATCTCATCAGGTGTCTTAGGGCACTGATCCTTGGATAAATTGATTCCATGCCTAAAAGGAAGAAACCCTTTCTTGGAATCTTGTGTGCTAAAACGAGTAAGGATATCATCGATATACTTTACTTGTGATAAGCCCAACATGCTTTATTATTGATCTCGCACGAGCTTGATCCCAAGAATGTGACTGGCTTCTCCCAAGTCCTTCACATCGAACTACCCAAATAACCATATTTTAACCGTAGATAATGTCCCCACATTGTTTTCGATGAGCAAGATATTATCTACATAAAGTACTGGAAAAATTATCACGCTTCGGTCTCGCTTCTTGTACACACAGGACTCATCCAGACTCTGATCAAAATCATAAGATTTAATAGCTTCATTAAACTGAGTATTCCAAGACCTTGATGTCTGCTTAAGTGCATAAATGGATTTCTTAAGCTTACACAACATGTGTTCCTGGCCCTTTGCAATGAATCCGTCTAATTGTATCATATAGATACACTCATCAAGACTTCCGTTAAGAAAAGCTGCCTTGACATCTATTTGCTATATTTCATAGTCAAAATGAACAGCAATAGATAAGAAAATTCGAATAGACTTAAGCATCGCTATCGGTAAAAAGATTTTCTCATAATTGATCCTTTTTTTCTAAGTAAACCCTTTCGCAGTAAGCCTAGTTTTGAAGGTTTTAGCCTTCTCGTCTGCTCCGCTCTTCCGCTTGTAGATCCACTTGCATCCAATGGATTTTATCCCTTTGAGTGGTTTTACAAGTTTTTAGACCTGATTAGAATACATAGA
The DNA here is from genome assembly GCA_032270985.1 of Heliamphora pulchella. Classification (NCBI taxonomy): domain Eukaryota; kingdom Viridiplantae; phylum Streptophyta; class Magnoliopsida; order Ericales; family Sarraceniaceae; genus Heliamphora; species Heliamphora pulchella. Next base: position 8,610 of record JAULJZ010154695.1, read on the forward strand.
TTCCGTCTCTGAATTCATTACCCATTGCCAAAAATCTGCATCTTTGTCTTGAAGTGCTTCATTGTAGTTACAGAATTTGATATCCAGTTTTGTCAGAATTCTGTCAAAAGACTCTCCCAAGAACATATACTAATCAAGTTGATGAATAACCCTCCTTCTACGATGAGGCACAACCGTGTCTGTGTACTAACAGTAACACATTGTGCATAATCTGAACCCTGTGCATCAGCACCCTATTCTTGATTTGCACCTATCCCGATAGTCCTCCCACTATGATGAGGTAATGGAATATCAGTGACTTGTTCTTCCGTTCTGCTTGTATTTCCTCTCAATTCTACCAGAACAATGTTGCTTTTGGGCCTGTGATCCATAATATAATCCTCTTCCAAGAATTGGGCATTGGTGCTAACAATGACCTTCTGATCCTCAGGATTATAAAATAGACCACCCTTCATTCTCTTGGGATACCCCACAAAGAAACAGACTTCTATCTTCGGTTCTAACTTACCTGCGTTTTCTTTCAGCACAAGTGCTAAACACCCTCAAATTTAAATGTGTTTTAGACTAAGTTTACACTCGGTCCACAATTATGTGGGAGTAAAAGGTACCATGTTCAAAATGTAAGACGCTGTCTCTAAAGCGAGTCCCCAAAATAAATTAGGTAAACCTGAATAATCCATCATGGACCTTAATCTCTATTAGAGTCCTATTCTTTCTTTCTGCTACAGCAATCTACTGCGGAGTGTCAGGTGCAGTCAATTGGGATGTAATCCCCTCTGATGACAAGTAGTCCTTAAACTCTCCAAAGAGGTATTCCCCACCACGGTCGGATCGTAGTGATTTGATACTTTTACCCAGACGTTTCTCTACCTCTGCCTTGAATTCTTTGAATTTCTCAAGGCATTCAGACTTATAATGCATCAAATAAATGTATCCATACTTTAAATAGTCATTGATAAAACTGATGAAGCACTCAAAGCCACTTCTAGCCCGAATTGTCATAGGACCACACATATCAGAATAAACCAGCTTCAACGGTTCTTTAGCTCTATAGCCTTTGGCCGAAAAGGGCCTCTTGGTCATTTTACCTTCTAAGAAAGATTCACAAACTGGAAGTGCCTCCACTTCTAATGAGCTCAAAGTCCATCTTCTACTACTCTGTTCATTCTTTTTAGATTATTATGACCCAAGGATATGTGCCAAAGAAACGTTTGATTTATTAAAAAAGAAAATTTTCTCTTATATGGTAAATTATATTTATTATTTATTTCAGTTAGTTGCAGCGTAGGAGAGATTTTAGTAATAATATAAAAATCATCCACTAATGTACCAGAACAGATAAGCCATTTATTATCCTTAATAACTACAGAGTTATTAAAATAAACCAAATATCTGTCTTTAACCAATCTAGAAATAAAAACTAAATTTCTTTTGATGGCAGGTACATAAAGACAATCTTTCAATATTAAAATCCAATCTCTACCAAAACTGAGAATGACATCTCCCATTGCAACTGCTGTTACCTTCGTTTTATTACCCATTTGTAGGTAAATCTCCAAATCACTAAGTTGTCGGGTTTCATGAAACCCCTGCAATGAATTACAGATATGATTAGTGTCTCCTGTATCTATACACCAGGTACCAGTAGATAACACCGCTAAACATATTTTCACAACTAGTGAAAAGAAATTACCCTATTTATTCTACCTTTTGAGAAATACTGGACATAACTTTTTCTAGTACCGTGTCTTGTTGTAGTGAAAACATCTGCCTTTCAGTTTTTTCACACCAGTCTGTGGCCCACTAACTACCCTAGAAACCACGTATCCCTATTCTTGAACATTTTTCTTTTTTATGCCTTTCGGTCCAGAGGAAGAACCTTTTTTCTAAAACAGACACATTTTCTAGTATTGAAGAAATACCATTGATAGTTAAAGTTATATCTAAGTTACTTTTTTAGTCAATAAAATTTGGTCCTGTAAGTTTATTTTCTTTGAGTAATAAAGTGAGTGAATTGAATGCCATTTTAATCTGGAGAATCACATAATTAAAAAAATCATTAATTACGATGAGCAAAACTTTAAATTCATTTTAATTTGATTTTCTCTACCATTGTAAAATTAATTCGCCAGTAACCTGCTAACCTGAGAATAGTATGCCTCGTTGGGAGGACGTCTACTACCCTTTCTAAGACCAGATAGGCCAATTCTTTTTAATTTTACTATCTAGGCAACTGACCTTGCAAAGTAAAATTAAATTGCTGACATAGTTTCGGTCCAATATATAATAGCAGTGACTCAGTTGGAGAGAATACTATTATATACAACTAAGTGTTAACCATCAGATAATTCTAAATCAATTACTTTACAATGAACCCTTCAGTTAGAGAAGTGATCCACATTAACAATTATCCAGAATTATTCCTAAAGAAGTTTTGTACTAGTGATACCATAATTAATCTATCGGTTGGGGAGAAAGGTCTTACTGCTGACACGTAACGTTTAATTGCATAGCCTACAAACTGATAATTGAGACTGCAGAATTTATCTGTGAATAAATTTTCTCTCTCACTTAGATTTTTAAAACATTTTTTAGGATCATAAAAATCCGTTTAATTAAAATAAATTTATTAATTTTGAAAATCACACGATCTAAAAGAATTAAATAACTTCCCGTGTGCACGATTCCAAATATTTTGGTTTATCAAACCGTCTTTTCGTATTTAAATACGTAACAAATAAAATTTAATAAATGTACAGTTTTTTCTTTAACTTTTCAGCTAAGGTAGTTATTAAAAGTATTTATTTATTTTATTTTTCGTTTCACATTTTTTAAAAATAATAATTTATTTTGATAAATTATTTTTGTATTTAATTAATTCAAAATCAAGGATTAATTCTCACGTTTTTTCAAAATATTCGATTTTATGAAAAATCATCTTAAACGTGATAATTGTAAAAAATAAAATATCTAAAACTTTTTCATTTAATTAAAAAATATTTTATTTTATTTTTCATTACAAAATATTTTAATTAAAATAAAAATTTTGAATTAATTAAATTAACAGGATAAATAAAACATATATGCAATCATTCACGCAGTTTATATATATATAAACATGATATACATATATCCCAGTTTAATGATTCAAGTGAAACACTGAGGTGTTTCAATCTCGCTAAGAGAATTCGCTGTTTCAATCCCTATTCGCCTTTGATTCAGTATCCTGATTGTATTAGGCTTTCCTAATACTATCTGATATATACTGATATATCATATCAATCTCGTACATATCAAAATATCAACATAAAATAGCACCGGGAGAGAGAAATCGTCGGCCACCACAAGCCACCACTAGCGCCTCCCTTGCCGCCGCCTCATCCGAGCTCCGTTTTTTTATGAGTTTTATACCATTGAAAAACTCTCAAAATATGGGACTTTTTTGTCAAAAAACATTCTGGAAAACTTCTTGAAAAAAGATCGAAAAACCAGCCTGAAACTGCTGTTGCCACACCACAACACCACCGCTAGAATCACCAACTTTCCAAGGCTTTTTGACCTCTTTCCGAACTCTGTTTTCGACATATTTTATACCGTTGGAAAGCTCTCAAAAAGTACTATTTTTTATATAAAAAAAAATCTTCTCAAAAAAGCTCAAAAAAATGCCAAAAAATCACCTGAAACAGACTGCCGCCGCTCTTGTGCGCTGCCGCCTGGAACCGCCAACTTTTCGAGGCTTTTTTGACCTCTTCCTGAACTTTGTTTTTGACGTACTTTATACTATTGAAAAGCTGTTGAAAAGTAGAATCTTTCCATCAAAAAAACTACTCGAAAACAGCCCAAAAACCGATCAAAAACTACTTCCAAGCCACTGCAGCCACTTGCCTGTTTGTCGCCTGTTTGGGTTGTGATTTTGGCCCAGTTTTTTTTTTCTGATTTTTAACATTATTTTGAGGTATATTTTACTGCTATTTTATGTTTAAAAAACTGTCCAAAAAATAGTCCAAAAAATAGCCCAAAAAATCATAAAAACTATCACGCCCCAAACTCCAGGTCACGCGAAAAGCCCAAGGACAACCACCGAAACATAAATACAACAAACCCAAGGTTTCTCTCGAAAGCATAAAACATGCACACATCCATAAGAATTATATATTCTTTACAACATATTACATCTAAACATGAAACATAGACAAAAAGGTATAAACTATCTATCAAAACAAAATAAAAGCGTCTTGTCAACAACCACCTCCAGGCACCTCAAGAACAACCTACAGGACCACGTTCACCTAAAAAAAGTTTTACAACAAAAGTTTATAACGTGAACCGAAACCCAATAAAAATAGACTATAAAGCCGTAAAGGAGGATATACAATCATATAGCATATAGTTGACTCAACCACAAAAGCCAAAAAGGTTTTCCATCCCAAAACTACAAATTTTTCATCAGGCTAACACGAGCCTCAAAATGATTTTATTTCATAAAACCCTACATTTTTTATCGTTAAAATCATGCATTTCAACAATGCTAATAACGTTTTACAGTTAAAGAAATGAAATAACCAAAATGTTATTTTCCACTCAAATCTCATAACCAAGGAAAGAGAAAATGAATCTAATGTTCCGACTCCATCACAAAGGGACATAGGTAACAATTATAAACTACTGCCCAATACCTAATCCCTAAATCATTTAAGACCTGTTAGGTAATGACAAGTTCTATACGGAGCCACCACAACGTAACTGCTGACTTTACGGGCCCAAAAATCGAGGGACAAAGCACCTACCCCTTCTTTACGGGAATTACCCCGAAGGACAAAGGTACCTACTCTGCTCACGTTTCTGGACTTCTACCGAGGGCAACTCGTGACATATACCCACTATCCCTGTGCATCTATAGAATCATTTTAAAAACTAACCCGTAGCTCGACTACGAAAATATTTTCACAATTATATATTAAACATGTATAAAGATCCATCCATCAACATGGAGATCAAATAAAACATTTTTAAAATGTTTACACTATTTTTATCAAAACGTTTCAAAACTGAGACTCAACCCCGAGGGTTGGCTCCAAACCTCCAAAACATAATTTGTCGAGATTTTCACAAATTCACCTTTTCAAACCACCCTTTGAAAACCAGAGATATCCACAATTCATATCATGTAATAAATCAAGAAAAGTGCAAAACATACTTTTTATCCAAAAGAAGGTTTAAACATAAAACAATATATATATATATATATAACATTTCAAATAGTAATACATTAACAAGTATAAAAAGAGATCTAGTGGACCACCACTACATCATCCACAAACAAACTCCCAAAGAACAAGAAATTTAATAAAAAAATTCCAAAAAAGATGAAAAATAACTTTTTCCAAAACATTCAGTCAAAAACGGGTGAAAAATGGTTAAAAAAGTTTGACATACCCTCACTCTTTTGATCATACCTTTTTCTACAAAAAAAACTTTTATTGTGAGAGTTGTGTCATTGGAAAAAAAACTTCTGGGACTTCAATTTGAGTACAAAAATGACCCAATTCCGAGTCCGAATGAGGGAGATATAATCAAAACAAAATGGCCCTGTGCATCCAATCCACTCGAGCGAACATCGGGCACTCGAGCAAGCAGGCATCCGAGACAAATCCAGATTTTTCCTGTTTTTGATTTTCAAGCCCCCAAACTTTCAAACACTCACCAACCACCACCTCAACCTCAAATCAAAGCCTCCAAACACATTTTCAACACCCTCGGATGTACCCAAACCCGAAACTATCACAAAAGCTCGAAAGAAACACTCCAAACCCAATTCCATCCAACCGAAATCAACACAAAATGCCCTTCAAACCAAAACCCAATTTTAACGAAATATAAACCAACTTTTCGTGCATTTTTAAACGGTAAAAATACATATAATTGAGCGTGGCACTCTTTAAAGACAATATAATTTAGGATCCTACCTCGTTGAGCCAAAAGCTTAACGTCTCGATCCACGTGCAAAAACAAACTTTGCCAAAATAAAATTCTGTCCGGATAAAAGCGTAGCCCACCACGAGGATACTAAGGATCTCCTGTTGGAACGTCGAAAACCAAACCCTATGCTCCCGAGAAGTTAGAGAGAAGGCAGAGAGAAAATGAGAAAACTTAGCTGAGAAATTTTGAAAATATCTAACTCTAGATATTTATAGGCCATGAAAATATCTTTTTCTTTTTTTTAAATTCGCACCACAACACCCAATGGCGAACACGGACCCACACACGCCCGCACCCAACGATGTACAAACCAAAACCTAACTCGACGGTCAACAACGCTCAAGCGCTCGAGTGCTCAACCACCGCTCGAGTGGTCTGCTACCGACATACATCTCTGCCACCTCACCACTCGAGTGCACAACCACAGCTCGAGCAGTCATCGCTGGGTGATAACCGGAACATATCTTTCATACAGATCTATATCCAAGCCCAAATAGTCACCTGAAACATCACCCAAATCGAGCATTAATTCCTACTCCATCAATAATTAAATCATTTCCAAAATAAAACAGGTCAGGGTCTCACAACTCTCCCTCTCTTAAAGGAATTTCATCCCCGAAATTCAACAATGAAACTCAAGCCAAACATTATCCCGCAACCATCGACAATCTCTAATGTAAACCAGTAATACCGCACAACAGTAGCAATCCCTCAACAAGTGAAACCCCAAAACTGTCGTCACACAAGAAAAACACGACGTGAAGAATCAACCTCCTTACAGACTGTTTACACTGGCAAGTCTCAGTGACACTATTGTCATCCATGAAATCGAATCAAGATCCAACTCACACTGCCAAACCTCGAAATATAACTCTCACCAAACACAAACCATTCAAGCGACAAACGCATCACATGAGACCAATCCACCATGGTACTTGATTTCAAACACACTCTACACCTGAACATAGAGACTACCACCCCTTCGTTCTTACTACCACAAATTGGTTCAATCAGACCTCACAATGCATACCAAGGACTATCTCAGAGTCGAAACACAAGATGTCAAACCCTGACATCGATCACACAAAGTCACATATTACACATAAAAACTTTACTCAAGTTCTGACGATCACCAGATGACCACCGACTCTGATACCGCATCATTACCTTGCTGATGCTAACAATGCCATCTCAAAGCTGACACAACGCCCATTCATGAGTAACAACACAAACATCCAACTCCAAAGAGAAGCTCACTTAACTGACCTGGAATACCAAAGAACGCATTCCTTTTAAACTTTCATCCTCTATTCAATCTTCCATCGCGAACCACAATCCTCACCCTAGAAAAACACTAGGTGATACACCATTATCCCAGACAAGATTCTACACAATCGAAAACTAATCCGGCATCATAGCCACAAGTCACCTGACCCAAATGAGTCACTTAACCAAACACGTCACATAGACAGAACATCTCATAGGTATCTGACAACCTATACAAACCATATCTCTTGTGCAGCAGCACGTCACTACCCATCTCAATGTCTCGCCATCAAATCACTGATACCAAGGCTACAGATCAACCTCAAATTAGACATGATCGCCGTCATCTGACAAAGCAAACATGATCATCATGACCCGACAAAGCAAACATACTGACCGTCATCCAACATCAACTTCAACGCAGAACACATACATTAATTCCCTGAGTCCACAATAGTAGAATAATTGAACCCAAGATTTGTCCGTTAAGTAACCAACCAAGACCTGCCTCTGACACTTAATAATTTCCTCATGTACAAAACTCATCACGGCTCAACCAAACAAACAATTGCATCGGTCCGAACAGGCCACGCCAACCAAGGCATCCCAAACATCGAATCCTTCCTGACTCATACCTTATCATACTCTCGAAATCATCAACAAACAAACGGTTATACCAAAACATAACACTTATCACTCCTCAACTCCAAGAACTCTGAGCAGTTCAAAACCCCAAACAAAACCCAAAGCCAGACACTCAAAAGTCTATCAGGAACCCACCATGTGAATATCACAGCTGCCCTGTTCTACCAAAACTCCCACTCTGCTAAGAGCTAGAGGACAACCATACCTACACAATCTAGAACAACCTGTAAACAACGGTTAATGATTCTGAACTGATCACAGCAAAAAGAACTCTACATACCAACACCAACTCTCTTATTGATAAGGGAGTATTCTTGGTCCACCAACCCGACCTCACAGGGAACACAACCCAAATAGTTCAACCATCTTACATAACAAACCACACTCTGACTAGGTTACCACGACCACAGTCAAACAGCTGCCATCAAAACTCCTGCTAGGCAGCTAGGCAAACCACAGCCACGTCACGGCCTCAAGCTCACTGTTCAAGTAGTTCACATACAAAGTGAAAGGCACTGAACAAAGGAAACCCAATCCTGAGACCTTTCATCTAGAGTTACTAATAATTCCCATAACCATGCAGACACCTTCCGCACGTCCACCCTCGAAGCACACATCAATCACAGGCATTGTAACCCACGATTTCTCACCTATCGCCCCAGGCCAGCCAAACCACACGGTATACTGCTGAACCTTATTACTCCACACTTCGGTCCCATAGGCTAACAACATACCCACCTCTTAATCAAGTGTCGAACACAAACAACCCATATCACACTCAGGATATGATGTCTCAACACTAAGCAAACCACACTATTGAACCCTTCTACGATCCTTTCACACCTCTTGCACCAAGCATGGTTTCCAAACATGATCTCCTAATCGTTAGGATAAGGACCAGACCACGAACCTAAGTTATCATAGGAATCTCATAGAACTACTACTCGTCGCAAGTTGGAATCGTAACCTAAACCCTTATGCATCCCAACACAGTCGCGACCCATGCTCTTTCTAGCATATCTGCAACTCATAATCGTCCCCATATCCTTGAGCTCACTTACTCAAAACTCAATTCTCAAACCTCAAGAAGGTATACAACGTCCAAGGTCATCAGACACTACTTTAACTACTAACAACATTCTACTAGCAGGGATATTCCTAGAACCACTCACGTTTTGCTATCTCTACATACATCCGGCCAAGGATTATCACGCTCCCATCTACTATGTTCCCGTCTATACCCCATCCTGAGTACACGGCTTATGATATAGCATGGCTCACGACGTACCTAATCCATCACACAGCTAAAACCATGTACGCCAAACCTTAATCGAAAGAGATTATCACTATCCATTAATCCAATCATAACATTTAATTCCCAAGGTCTCCAACACCCCATCGCCCCTACTCACAAGGCCATCCATAACACAACTCAAACCTCCAATAACAACTCTCAAAAGGAGTCAGCTATCCAAGCCAAAGCCATCAACCATACTTCAACTACACCTATACAAAACTCTACTCATACCAACACTCAACAGTCTGCCAATCGAAGCCAACCTCACGCGGCTAACCCGAACTCATCGACGAGTTCCACTACGCACCGGGCGATCGACACTCAACCCAAAACCTTGCCTTTTAGCAACCACTGCAACCAAGTCGCACATCTAAGACCCAAACCACAGTCTTATCTTCTCGAAGGGTGTACAGGTTATATATAAAGAAAACATAAAACTTAACAACCTAAGGTCGATCTATCATGTTACTTCTAACACATACCACATAATCATTCTAACACATAGCCACAACGATTATGCAGATACAACACACATACTGAGGAGAACTGATAAGAATGATGCGTCACTTTGGATAACCCACTTAGATTTCTTGTCAGAAATCACGTTCGCAAAACGCGTTTCAAACTTGGCTCCCAAGTTCGTTAATCCAAATGCCCGAAGGCAAGACTAATCAATCCTAAGGTCCAATCTCCATACTTACATATACACAATAAGCTGTCATGCTTATGTTCCAAACATAGGCAACCAAGCACACACACATCTTTCCTCACAAGGTAACACACCCTCTTCTCACAGCTCTTAGGTAATCGAACCCAGAGTTCTAATACCAAGTTGTCGCGCCCCAAACTCCAGGTCACGCGAAAAGCCCAAGGACAACCACCGAAACTGAAATACAACAAACTCAAGATTTCTCTCGAAAGCATAAAACATGCATACATCCATAAGAATTACATATGCTTTACAACATATTACATCTAAACATGAAACATATACAAAAAGGTATAAAGTATCTATCGAGACAAAACAAAAGCGTCTTGTCAACAACCACCTCCGGGCACCTCAAGATCAACCTACAGGACCACGTTCACCTGAAAAATTTTTACAATAAAATCCCACAACGTGAGCCGAAATCCAATAGAAATATACTATAAAGCCGTAGAGGAGGATATACAATCACATAGCATATAGTTGACTCAACCACAAGAGCTAAAAAGGTTTTTCATTTCAAAACTACAAGTTTTTCATCAAGCTAACACAAGCCTCAAAACGATTTTACTTCATAAAACCCCACGTTTTCCATCGTTAAAATCATGCATATCAACAATGCTGATAATATTTTACAATTAAAGAAAAACAGTAACCAAAACGTTATTTTTCACTCAGATCTCATAACCGAGGAAAGAGAAAATAAATCCTATATACCAACGCCATCACAAAGAGACAGAGGTAACAACTATAGACTCTTACCAATTACCTAATCCCTGAATTATTTAAGACCTCTTTGGTAATGACAAGTTCTATACGGAGCCACCACAACGTAACTGCTAACTTTACGAGATTGAAACCCGAGGGACAAAAGCACCCACCCCTTCTTTACGGGAATTACCCTAAAGGACAAAGGTACCTACTCTGCGCACGTTTTCAGACTTTCACTGAGGGCAATTTGTGCCACATACCCGCTATCTCGGTATATCTATAGAATCATTTCAAAAACCAAGCCGTAGCTCGACTATAAAAATATTTTCACAATTATACATTAAACATGTATAAAGATCTATCCATCAACATGGAGATCAAACAAAATATTTTCAAAATGTTTACACTCTTTTTATCAAAATGTTTCAAAATTGAGACTCAACCCCGAGGTTTAGCTCCAAACCTCCAAAACATAGTTTGTCGAGATTTTTACAAATTTACCATTTTCAAAACCACCATTTAAAAACCAAAGATATCAACAATTCATATCATGTAATAAACCAAGAAAAGCGCAAAATATGCTTTTTATCCAAAACAAGGTTTAAACATAAAACAAGATATATATAACATTTCAAACTATTATACATTAACATGTATAAAAAGAGATCCAGTGGCTCACCGCTACATCATCCACAAACAAACTCCCAAAGAACAAGAAATTTGATAAAAAGTTCCAAAAAGGATGAAAAATAACTTTTTCCAAAACATTCGGCCAAAACGGGTGAAAAACGGTTAAAATATTTTGACATTCCCTCACTCTTTTGGTCATAATTTTTTCTACAAAAAAAATTTTATTGTGAGAGAGGTGTCATTGGAAAGAAGACTTTCGGGGTTTCAATTTGAGTACAACAATGATCCAATTTTGAGTCCAGATGAGGGAGATATAATCAAAAGAAAATTGCCTTGTGCAGCCAGTCTGCTCGAGTGGACGTCGGGCACTCGAGCGAGCAGGCACCCGAGAAAAATCCAAAATTTTTTTGTTTTTGATTTCCAAGTCCCCAAACTTTCAAACACTCACAAACCACAATCTCAATCTCAAATCGAAGCCTCCAAATGCCTTTTCGACGCCGCCGGATGTACCCAAGCCCGAAACTACCATGAAATCTCGAAAGGAACACTCTAAATCCGATTCCATCCAATCGAAATCAACACAAAACGCCCTTTAAACAAAAACCCCATTTTATCGAAACATAAACCAACTTTTCGTGCATTTTTAAACGGTAAAAATACATATAATTGTACATAACACCCTTTAAACACAATATAGTCTAGGATCCTACCTCATTGAGCCAAAAGCTCGACATCACGATCTACATGCAACAATAAGCTTTGCCAGAATAAAATTCTGTCCGGATAAAAGCGTAACCCACCACGAGGATACTATGGATTTGCTGTTGGAATGTCAAAAACTAAACCTCGGGCCCCCGAAAAGTTAAAGAGAAGGAAGAGAGAAAAAGAGGAAACTAAGCTTGGAAGTTTTAAAAATATCTTTTGAAAATATCTAACTCCAGATGTTTATAGGCCACGAATATATATATATATATATATATAAATTCGCACCACAACACCCAACGGCCAACACGGACCCATACACGCCCGCACCCAACGATGTACAAACCAAAACCTAACTCGGAGGTCAACAACGCTCAAGTGCTCGAGCGCTCAGCCACCAATCGAGTGGTCCGCTACCGACATACATCTCTGCCACCCTACCGCTCGAGCACACAACCACCGCTCGAGCGGTCATCACTGGATGATAACCGAAACATATCTTTCATACACATCGTATCCAAGCCCAAATAGTCACCTAAAACATCACCTAGACCGAGTGCTAATTCCTACTCCATCAATAATTATATCATTTCCAAAATAAAACAGGTCAGGATCTCACAAAAACCGCCGCCGATCCACCGTCGACAAAGCCGCCAAAATCGGGCTATTTTGGTGATTTTTTCTCGCTATTTTTGACTTATTTTTTATGTTATTTTTATTCATAAATACTGCAAAAACACTCCCCAGAAAAAATCATTTAAAACCATTAAAAACTTACCACGATCCGTGAACCACCGCCGGTGCCGCCTCCGTTCTTCGTATTCTTTGGCATGTTCAACTTGTCCTTAAAAAATCTAAACAAATATTTTGAAATTAAAAACTAGCTATTACATCGATCCTAAGTCCCGAAGGCTCACATTCAATCTATCACAATTAACCTCTGTGATTAAAAAAATAATCATAATTCACACCAGTCAATCAAACATGAATAATAAATAATGATCATAAAATCGGAATTAGAACGTCTGCAAATTAATAGTTAGCACAATTTTAAAACTACCCAGCCTTGATAACCGAAAATTAAAAAAAAAACGGCTCTGATACCAATTGTTGAAGATAAGACTACCAAAACTTTTGTTTTTGAAAACAATTATCTGAAAAATTAACTAGACGGGAAAATGCCGCAACAGGCTTTAGATAAAACTTTTGATGACAAACGATCAAAATAAAACCCGTACATCTGAAGTTAATTTAGAAAAATACATTTTTACAGGTCGAATTTTCAACTACGATTTGAATTCGAGTTAAAGCTCCTGTCAGATCTCCTACTGTATTTTCTTATACGATTCCTGGATATAGTGTAGGCTATAATCCTCCGAAAACTTGTACTGGCAGAACCTGGACAGTTTAAGTCTTAAAGACAAGTTATGAAACTGGTTCAGTCTACCCACATATTTATAGGGCTACAGTAAGGACTTAGGGAGTAATTATGCGTAAGACTTCTAGTGGAACATAGACACGTATCAACGGTTTTTGCAATTAAGCAAACCTCATAGCGGTATCTGTAATTATAGAAAACTAGTAGCAGTTTCTGTAATTTTCATAAAACACTGAATTACAGTTCACACCACTAAAGAACTACAATTGCACTCTGACCCATAATCTCAAGACCATATAGCATTGAGCTCCTGTTATTAAATGCTTATCATTTCTCTCCACGTTAATATTTTCGATACCCATCAATTAAATTTAATTACTAAAAATTTAATTCAATCGGCATCTTGATAATCCTTAAACTCTTCTGCTTAACTTATTTGACCGCCGGATAATCAAATTCACATGTAGGGTTTGGCTCGATCAAAACTTATAAACTTTTTTAAGGAGAAATCGTCAATCCTAATCTTTCGGGATGTGGATTCCGTCAATAATTAAAATTCGTCATATAAATAATACTACTGTCCAACTCACCAGAAATATAAACTCATATAAGATTGCACTCTCTAATTAATCAAAACAACGAATATTAAATATACGCAAATTAATAATTATTTCATGATTAAAAGGATAAGCATTATTCATAATAACATTGGGGTGTAAATTAATTTATATAGTTAGTATACAATTAATTACCCTAAATATTCCGTTCAATACACACAAAGTGTACTGATACAGAGAGTCAAAATAATAGACGACGCTATTATCTGTTCCTCGTAATCAAGATAAATCTACTAAAATTCTGTGCCACAGTCATACCGATGGTATGTCCATTTTCATCTAAACTGTGAACATAAAACTCATATTCTGCAAAAACCTAAAATCTGATCTTCTGTGTGCAAGCCGTACTCTACACACCAGATTAAATACTATACAAAATATCAAACATCCATGTATAATATTAAAGAAATGATACACATACATTACTCATAAAGATTCTCATAAAATAAAAAATTAATTTTATTAAAATAAAATTAAATACTAAAGGTATGATTTTTAGTATACCAACCCTAACAGAGCATATGGGCATTGGTTGTGGTATTCCCATGTTTAGTTGCTTATAGGTCCCATTCTTCATCTGTTTCTACCACTTCTGAGTATCAAAGAATTTCTTGCTTTCACCTTGTTCTTGTTCTACCAGCAACGCTCTGTCTATCACTTCTATGTAGGTCACTAAACGCATAGGACATACTACCTTTCATATTTCTGGTTTTAAACCATCTTCAGATTTTTTTGCCTTCATGTTTTCTGTGATTACCATATGAGGTGCATATTGGGCAAAATTTGTAAATGCTACTTCATAGTCAGCTACCATCATCTCTTCCCTTTGCTTCAATTGTTGAAATTCTGTGCACTTAGCATCTTGTAGTGACTAGGGTACATATTTTTCCTAAAACACAATTCTAAATTGTTCCCACCCTATTCTGGTTTCAGTTCTACCTTTCAATTCCCACCACCGATAAGCCTCGCTTTCGAGTTGATATGTTACTAACCCGACCTTCTATATTTCACTGCAATTTAACATCTTGATGATTTTCTCAATGGATGCGATCCATTCATTTGCTTTAACTAGAACCATTTCACCATGGAAGGTTTGAGGTTTTAGTTTGAGAAATTCTTTTATATTTACTCCACCTACTGGGTTCATTTAGCCTGTATTTTTCTAAGGTGGAGGGTTATCGGGTGGGGGCTTTCTTGGTTCCTGCTCAGCATGAGAAGGAGGTTGTTGTTGTTATTGTTGTATATGAGCATAAACAATGTTGCTTAGACCCTGGATCATGTACCTCAATTCATCCATTTGATTCCTTTGTACATATGCCATGGTAAAAGCTACAAGAACATACATAATTGAAATCTTCTAATTAGGTATAACAGATATCGACAGAATTATAAGATGAGACAAAAGTAACCATTAATAGTCATTAGCCACTTTATATTTACATTAAAACTTTATGTAGTCAGTAGTTATTATATGTCTACATCAAAACTTTCCGTCTCCTGATATGCACACCAAAAAAAATCACAAGAAATTAGTGACCACCCCGTTCTATTTGTCACGTGGTATATACACCAAAAATCACATATTATTAGTCACCACCCCTTTCTATATATATTTCTATTCTGAGTCAAATGCATGTACTTCTATAATTTTTTCCCCATAGGACCATTAATTGACGGCACAGACCCCATATAAGACTCTGCATCCCATTCACCAAACTCAATGGGATCATATTATGCATCTCTATACTGCCCGGGATTCCATTCTCCCATCTCTTCTTGTGGAGCTGGTGCAAGTGCAGGTGCGGGGACAGGGGCAGGTGTAGGTGCAAGCACAAGTACTGTTGCAGGGTCTAATCCTTGTTCTCTTGGCTCTGGTGCGAAGTCTGGTAGGGGCCATGGTAGACCGTATCCTGCAACTCTCACCTGATCGACTGTTGCTTAATATTCTTTTGAAATTTTCGACGAATGTAATGCTTTTTGATAGATCAGATCGAGGGTACGCAACCGATGTTGGACTATGGCCTTTTTCAGCAGGTTAGGGTGGTAAAACTTTTCTCTTTCTACCTTTGATACCTCCACTCGTAAGGCACGATTCGCATCTCCAAAGGTCGAATTGTCATACACGTTTGGTTGGAGGAGTTGCATGTAAATTGGTTCATTTTTGAAAAAATTTGCTTGGTATCCACCCCATGTGTCCCAACTTGTATGTAGCTCCATTTTTATAGTAAATATTATTCAGTCTTGTTAGTATTAAGTATACGCAAATTGACATTATAGAGAAAATATGTAATTTACATTTCATGAAATTACATTCATGGTGAAATTAAACAATATCCATCACCAAACGAAAATATAATATCACCAATTTTTTAGAAAATACGTTACTGATTTCATAATATGAATATATTTGGTATAACAGATAATTAAAATCTAATCTTATTATACATATCTTATTTCATAATATGAATATATGTTTTCCTTGTCATATATATATATATATATATATATATATATAAAATTTAGTATGGTAACAATGCTCTGATACCACTGCTGTCACGATACATTTTTACAAATGGCATCTGTGGCCGGCTGTAGACACCCTAATTTAACCCCGCCTAATCTTAGGTAAATTCGATGATGAAAACAGGTGGAATGGTGCCTCAGTATGATCCTCGGGAAGTGATCCAAGCTAGGTATTTGAACCCAGAACTTTTAAACTAATGAAATTTTGTCGAACCATCGAAACTTGCTGCCCAAGTAAGGCGACCACTATGTTCATTGTGACGACCGCCAATAGAACCTCTTGAAAATCCTAGCCAAATATGGTGACCGGCACCTTTTATTATGGTGACCACCATCTTGCATCATGGCGATCGCCAACTTGCATTGTGGCGACCGCCAACTCCAAATGGCCTGACGTGTTCCCAAAACGTGGCAACATCTCATTGGTTGAAGAACTCTATAAATACCGTACCTCTGGTACATTTTTGAGGATAGAATTTGAGTGTGAGGTTTTGAGAGTGAAGCTTTGCCAAGGTGCTGAGCAATTTCGAGTCCCGACGCCGAATCCCTGCCAAAATACCGAGATCCAAGCCCTTTTGACGCCTACATTGCAAGCCTTGCTTAGATCACCAACCAAGGATTAGACCACCGAGGCACATTCCCTGACTTGAGAATTCCCCAGCAATCTAGGTACCTCGTTTGGATCCCCGATCATTCTAACTCCATTTTCTCTCTTTTAGAGTGATCGGGTTAAATTTAATCTTAATTTGTGTATTCCTTTCATTTGTCTAGTTAATCTTGTTTTGCTTCATGTAATTTGGTGGACTCTCTTTACTTCTTTAATTGTTAATTTTCTCACATTTACACTTAACACATTTGTCGGTTTCTTCTTTAATTCATTAAATAGTACTAATATGGTTTAACAATTACAACTAATCGATATTGTTAATTGTCGTAATAATACACTTACATACTTATGAATATAGTTGCCAATACTATATTCATATTTGACAATTATATAGTTGTAATTAATTTTTTTATCTTTTTAATCTTAGTTCAATTTCATTTACTAGTATATTTTATTTTCTTTTCTTTTCCTTTCTCTTTTAATATAGTTTAATTCCCTTGTATTATTTCATTCATTTTTCTTTTCTTTTTTTGTAATGTAGACTTTTCCTTTCAATGTATCATTTTCTTCTCTCATTTTCTTTTTTTTTATAATGTAGCTTTATTATCATTTATAATGTCCTATTTATTTTTCTTTCCTTTAATATTAATGTTCCACTTTATTTTCTAGCTTAATGTTCTTTTTTTTTTCTAGCTCTTATTTTTCATTTTTCTTTTATTTTAATATTAATGTAAGTTTCCTTTTCTAGCATTTTCTTTTATTTTCATTATTGTTAGGTTTATTTTCCTTTTCTTATGCCTCTATTTTCTTTCACATTATTAAAATTCAACAATCACAAAAAGTCTCTTAAGCTTGTTTTCATTTCTTTTATGTTTTCTCTTCTTATAGTAGTTTAATTCTCTTTTTCTTTTATTTTATGTTGTTTTCTTTTAAAATATAAAATGCGAATAGTTAGGTTTTCTTTCATCAATTTCATAGCTTTTTCTAACCTTTTTGTTGTAGCTTAATGTTTCTTTACTTTCCTTTCTTTTAAACCTTTAAGTTCTTTCTTGTCATAACACCTTTATTTTTGGTTTTTTTGCTAGTAATCTTTTTTTATATAGATTTTTATGCATATTTTATTTTACATTTGGTATTAAATATTCACTATGTTAATGTTTCTCTAAATGTATGTTTTAATATGCATATTTTTGGTTACTTTGAAATCATGTTTAGGATAGTTTAGTTTATCTCTTGTTAATAATTAATGTCTAGGTAATTTTAACAAATTTTAACATATTTTTGTTCTTTCATTTGAATCGTGCTAGTTTAAGTTGTTTTAATAATATTGCATGTGGATGTGCTCCATGTATCATTTAATTAGAAATTGCATACTATAGGATTGAGGATTTTATCCCTCTATTTGTTTTGATTTGAAGTGCTGTGTACATATGTTATGTATTTTTCATATTTGATTTTGAATGTTCTCTCTTTACCTCTATTTTCTTTATTTGCATGCATTTGAGAAATTTTATTAAAGAACCAATAATGATTAGTAGAGGCCAACCTTATGGTTGGACGAACGGGGTGCCTAACATTTTTTTCGATTCGTACTTTATCCCCCGAACCCTCTTTCTCTGGTTAACGTTTTCAAAGATCAGTAGCCATTTCTGTTTTTCTTAATTTTTCTCAAAAACTAAGTGGCGACTCCATTTTAAACAAAAAGGGGTTTTAAAAATTTAGTTTTCAAGGTGTTAAAATATTTTTCAAACATCTTTCAATCCCCTTATTTTGACCATTTTTCAAAACCCTAAAAATCTCAACGCCACAGTATTTTCTGGCGACTCCGCTGGGGATTGGTTTCTAAAACCAAATAAGCGGGCTAGACTTGAAAACATCATTGGTTCTTAATAAAATTTTCTCATTTGCATTTTCGTATGTGTATGCATTGTTCTTCAAACCCCCCTGCTTGATCGACCTGACGCCCTAAACGTACATCTGTTTCGAGAATTGTTGAGAAAGCGGGCAACCCTTATGACTGTACGCTATCATAGGTGCAGTAAAAGAGTTCGAACATATTGTTTGACTTTGTTCTGCATGGGAGGCATATACCCGGCTCTATTCAGAAAGTACATTATTCAGTTGACCAAAATTGACCTTTTACATATAGTGAACGTAGAACCCCCCCGTTAGGTGCTACTAACCCTGGTAGAATTATGTGTTTTTTTATTGTATGTTTTGTTTGTGTATTGTTAGGATTATTTTGTTTGGGCTTAAGCTAGTTCCTTTCCCGAGTTCGGCCTGGGTTTGCCGTTATCCTTTGATTAGGATAGCTTTTCCTTCAGGATTTTGCCTAGACTTTGTCTTTCACCTTGTTTGGTTCTTACGCTGTAGTTTTCTTCTTGGGGTCCCGCCCATGTTTCGTTTTAAAGCCTCTAGGGTAGTTTCTCTCCCTTCTGGATTCTTCCTGGGTCGTTGGTTTCCTCCCCTTTGACATAAGCTCGTTTCTCCCAAACCCTCGACTCATTTTTTTAAACCCTTGTCATACCCGTGAGAGTTAGTTCTTTACCGTTATGCTGCCCATTTTTCTCTAGAATTTTTAGATCGAACTAGTGCAGTCAACATAGCTTTGTGCTGTCCATTTAGTTGATCCCCTTTTCTGTCACCATGTTGGTTTTTGAGTCATCCTATTGTTATGCTGCTAATCTGAGCCCGGTAGGGGCATTGTTATAGCTTCCGTGGTCATCTGCTTATGAATTGCTATTTTAGGAATCTGGAATTTGTGCTATTTGTCGTTGGAATACTTGTCTAGAAAGTGTTTGATACTGGTTATTCTGCTTTTGGGATCTAGGTGTTCTCCGTGAGTTTACCATTGGGCCAAGAAAAATACAGTCAACACAAGTTTGGGTGAAGTCAGGATCGGGCAGACTTTGTAGGGTATCTGAACAGCCAACTGAGTCAGCTGAAATGATAAAAAATAAGGTGAATCTAGCAGCCATAACGAGGGCGATTACTGATATACAGAGAGCTATAGAGCAACAGACCCAGGCTCAAGTGCAATTTCAGGCACAGATTCGGGTAATTTAGGCCCGTATCCATGTTCTGAATGGACAACCGGATGACACGAATGAGAATACCGAAGACTTTTGGGATGACAATCAAATCCCTGATGGACCGTAAGTTGTTACACCACCACCCCGGAACCCTCATCAGGTGATAGTTAAGGAAGAAAATACTGCACAGTC
>JAULJZ010154706.1:0-28892 GCA_032270985.1 Heliamphora pulchella
TAGCCTATAACTTCGCATTGGGTGCTATACGATATGTATTGTGGAATATCTTGTCGCGAGTTTGTTAGACGGTTTAGAAAATTTGCTTCTGGGCTCCGGCTCATGGCATTCGTGCCACAGATAAAGAAGAATGACCTTTTAGGAAGGCGTGTTCGTTGAGGAAGAAGACTATGAAGAAGAGGGAGAGTGGCAGGAGCCGATTAACCCTAACAACGCAGCTTGAAGACGTAGGATGTCTACTTTTTGGATCTTTTGTTCAGTTTTCCACGGATATGATGTAACTTTTGTTAAAATTTCTGGATGACTGTAATCTTTAAGTATTTGGAAAAAAAATTATGAACCATTAATGATGTATTAATTATTATATATAATTATGAATGTTCGGCTAGAATATGTCCCTTACTTATAGTTACATATGTCCCGACATGCCCGGGGAACGGGGTGTCACAAATAATCTTGTAACAAGTCGATCATTCAGCAAGTTAAAAAAGAATACAACCTAGGAATCATCATAGCGGTTCACACTAACTCTCGCAAGGTTGAAGAACATATAAAATGGTTGCAAGAAGCTTGGGAAAAACAGTTCAAGCCCAAGGAATCAATGGAAGAAAAAGCTACACAACTAAAGTGTGAAGCTGATTTTGCCCTTACTTCCACATTAGATGCTATGGCTGTGGTAGAGAAGAAAGATGAACGAGCCTTCTACTCAAAGGAAAAAGCCTCAAAGAGATGCCAAAAAAGGAAGAGAAAAAGAAGTTTAAGAAGTTCATAGACGATCAGTGACTTTGACCTTTTTGATGATTTCAAAAGGGGAGAAGGAATGGAAGGAAAGGTAAGGAAGGAGAAGAAGTGAAGAAAACATTTACAAACATTTATCATTTAATAGTTTTTATAGCTGAATGGTTTGAACAAACTCTCTTTTATGCTTATGAATAAATGTTTTATATGATTGTGAATGATTAAATCCCTCTTGATATCGTACTCTCTATATATCTCTATGATTGATGTTTGGGATTTGAAAATCACTTCGCACATTATTGATTTGATGCACAAATTTTAATAAACTCAGAATACTTTCGAGTTAATGTTGCAAATCATCTTATAAGTGTATATTATACTGTTGATTGTATGCATAGCCTTTGTGAATGCATATCCTGTTTAAGGCAAATCGATAAATGGAGAGCCCTTGTTGAAAATATTTTTAAATATTTTTTAAAAAATGTTGAAATTATTACAATCATAAAAAAGGGGAGATTGTTAGCCCAAGGGCTTTTTATTTAGATTTTGATGATTTTCATAAATTATTTTCTAAGAATAAATTGATTTGAAAGGATAATATTTAATATTTCTAAAAAGGTAGTGTTGATACAAAATGAACAAATGAGTTCACATCTTTAGCCATATGAGATGACTTATCTCTTAATGGATTAAAAAAACTTAAGTATTCTTGAATGAGAATATTTTGTGTTAACTCCAATTGATAATTGAGTCAACAATTTAAGACAAATAATACTTGAAGATCTCAAGTGTGTCAACACTTTTGAGAAAATGAGTTGACACCCTATCATATCCGTTAAAGATGTTTCAGATATCAAACATTAGTGTTGACACAAATAAATTTTGAGTCGACACAAAAGAGCTGAAGCTCTCTGTACTCAAAAAGAGTCTACAAAAACTGAGTTTAAGTCGACACAAAAGTGGTTCCTCACTTTTGCTATTCGGAACCTTGAGATAACATAAATTGAAGACGAGTCGACAAAAAAGTACCAAGGCCGCCTGCAGATTTTGAGTCGACACAAATTGAAGACGAGTCGACACAAATACCCCGAGCCTGCCTAAAGAAATTTTGAGTCGACACCAAAGTTCAAATGAGTCGACACATATTTCTCGAGGGTTCCTACAGAATTTTAGTGTCGACACTCAGGCAAATTGAATCGACACAATTTGTCCTCTCTAGAAAGCTGAAGAACAATTGAGTCGACACCAAAACCAAATGTGTCAACACCGTTGTGTTGGTGAGAAGAATGTAGAAATCGTGTCGACCCCTCCGAAGATCAGAGTCAACCCAACCACTTGAAGAACCATGCCTAGACATTTTGTGTCGACCCACAAGTATTTGTGCCGACACCTGCTACAAATATTCAAATTCGCGGCATAGTTGAACAGTTGAATTTTTAGCATTTAATGCCCTCTCCTACCTCCAACAGTCATGAAAGCTCAAGAGCTTATATAAAGAGTTACTTCTCAGCATGTAAAACTCTGGAGACCTACAATCACTATTCTATTGCTTGATTCAAAGTCATATTCTTCAAGCTCTCATTTATTGCATTAACTCCAACTCTTGTATCTCATCTCTATCTAATTCTTCATTCATTGCCAATTATTTCTGTAAAGAGAGTGAGTAATTTTCATTAAATCCTCTTCGTTTATTATATCCAAGGGTGAGTCACCTTTTGTCCTTTGAGTGAGTGAGTAAATCTCATGAAAGAATAACTCAAGAGATTAGAAGAAAAATAGGGGCGTGTTTTTCGTAAGATCGTCTTGCAGTTGTAAAAGGTTTTGAATGCACCTGTAAGCATTCTGGTTTAGTAAAATTCTCAAGGGGAGTCTTGAGGAGTGGAGGTAGGTTTAGAAGAAGCCGAACTACTATAAACCTTGGTGTTTGGTTCATTTTCCCTATCCCTAACCTCTTTAATATTTGCATTGCTTTATTCTCTAATTATACTTGCTATATTTGTTTGCAATATTAAAAGATTTTTTAAAAGGTTTTTAAAATTGTTATTATCTTTTTAAGACCTATTTCACCCCCCTCTTGGATTGTCTAGAAGTAACACATATGACTAGGGTTTCGAACACAGGATGCCTAGTGCACTAGGGCTTAGGGTGCCTAGATTACTAGGGCTTGACAAACCTAAGACTCCTTATGGACATAGGACACAGACATCACTTCGCATATAACTAGGGTTTCGAACACAGGAAGCCTAGCGCGCTAGAATTTAAAGTGCCTAGATCACTAGGACTTGACAAACCTAAGACGCCTTATGGACTTAGGACCTAGACAACACTTCGCATATGACTAGGATTTTAAACACGGGATGCCTATAGCACTAGGGCTTAGGCTGCCTAGATGACTAGGGCTTGACAAACCTAAGACACCATATGGACTTAGGACCTAGATAACACTTTGCATATGACTAAGGTTTTGAATACGGGATGCCTAGCGCATTAGGGCTTAGGGTGCCTAGATTACTAGGGCTTGACAAACCTATGACACCTTTTGGACTTAGGACCTAGGCAAAGCTTCGCATATGACTAAGATTTGAACGGGGTTACCTAGAGCACTAGGGCTTGACAAACCTAAGACACCTTATAGACTTAGGACCTAGACAACGCTTTGCATATTACTAGGGTTTTGATTATTTCTCTTATTATTCTTTCTTTTCGCATTCCATCTGATCTGACAACATTAATTATATCTTCTAATCATATTCCTTTGTTTTTGTGTTTAGCTTTTTTACAGGTTGGTGAGAGTATCAGAGGTTTTGGCAGTTCTGGGAGTGATCTACAGTGGTACAGAGCGCTTCCTGATCAGAGCCGGCCATCGTGGATGAAGCCAGCTTTGCTCGATTCATACCATTGCTGGGTGACAATAGCAATGATTGAGTACAACTGATAACCTTAGCCGAGAGATGGTGGGATACCACTAACACCTTCCACTTTTTGGCTTTCGAGGCGACGTTGACTTCTTTGGATTTCGCGACGATTACCGGCATCAAAGTCAGAGAGGACCCCATTCTTTTTTATCTAGATATCCACCGCTCTACTGAAGCTCTGACTTACTTCCTTGGCACCATTCCTCTCTAGATGAATCGGGGTCAGGTTTGGTACACCTAGTTTTATACTCATTTCTGCCACTTCCAGTGTACAGAGCCTCGCTATTATGAGTGGGTTTCTTGAGCCTTCCGTCTATACATCTTCATTATTTCCTTATTTACGAACAAGAAAAATACCATCCATCATCACTATATGGGCGCTCTTCATCACTTGGACAGGGTCGCATCTTACGACTGGGGTGGTGTTGCTCTTGCCACCTTGTATGGCTTCATGAGGGCTGTGACACGGATTCCCCAAGAGCTAAGCATCGCCAGGTACTGGCAGATCTAAAAGGTATATCGTTATTTCCTATTCTTTTTGTACTTTTTCTATACACATATCTGTCATTTTTTGTTCTACTAATCCTTTCTTTTATAGTTGTGGAGCTATGAGTTCCTCGGGACGCATGTCCCAGCGAACTCTCATACAGATCCTCTGGTTATTCCCCACGGAGCCCAGTAGACGAGAAAGTAGATATATCTCCTTTCCTTGAATTGTGAACCTTCTTACCACTACTACTATTTTCTGTTCTTCGTACTGCCATGGTCTTCTGTTCTTCTATTCTTATCACTGCCATTGTCTTTTGTTTATGTCACTATCTTTTGTTTTTATTAGATATCTTTTCTCTTTGGCAGGTAGAATGGGATGCTTGGCGGGGAGTAAAGGACAACCGTTGTATATCTGATGTGTAGTCGTGACATTGCTTCCATATAGATCCTGCTGGAGGGTTCCTTCTATCAAGAGTGGTATATTAGAGAGAGAGTTGTTCATTAATCTCTCGACCTTGGCCATTTTTGCATCCCGAGTCCACTTCCTGCACGTATGCATCAGACTGACATCATGAACGACCTGGACATCATGCTGGAGATGATTGGAGTCCAGATGTCTTCCTTACTAGATCCCACAAGAGATTACTTGGCTTTGGTGAGGGGACCTCTGATGGGGCCAATAGGTCCTCTCCCATGGGTTATAAGAGATCCCTTAGCTGGACCAGCTGGAGTTGGGAGGGGAGCAGGAGCAGCAGCGGCAACAACAGCGGTAGTAGTTGGAGTAGGGGTAGCCGAAGTGGCAGCAGGAGTAGTAGGGGTTCTGATGATTTCCTGGGATGTCACAGTCTTTGTTGTAGGGTATCCTTTCGACTTTCCTATCCCATTTCCACCAGCTTTGGAGTTTAGAGTGGATGTTACTCAAGTTTGACTTTACTTTTAAGCTTTTCCTTTTTCAACTTCTCCTTGTTGACCTTGCTCAATTCTTATTTCTTTTATTTTTGTAGGTTGACCAGGGATGGGTAGATCATCATATGCTCCTGATATCTGGTATGAGGGCTTTGATTCGCCAGCTGGATGCTTCTCTCCTAGCAGTTGGTATTACTTTTGCCCCTGAGGCTATTGTGATGGTGAGTATCTTTTGGTTTCCTTTCACTATTCAATTCTTCATTCTCCTTTTGCATTATGTTCCTGTACTTATTTTTATTTCCTTTTCACAGTCGTGGGCTCCAGTTCGAGGTGCTGTGCGAGGCAGATGTCGTGGGTCCAGTGCCTCATTCGGCCTCACTCTACTCGCGGATTAGTTTCATCAGCCTAGAGCTGTTCTAGGGTCATATCTTCTTTCAGCAAGGATGATGATGATGGAGATAATCTCGAGGAGATGTTTGACTCTTCTGAGGCTGGTCTTTCAAGCATTGGGCCTTTTGTTCCCGCTCCTCCTCCTTCTTGTCGGGTCTGTCAGAGATAGAGCTGAGATAGGTAGCTGAGGGAGAGATTCCCCCTTTATGTTTGACTTCATCTTACATCCTTAGATAAATTTAGCCTTTCAGGCTTACGTGCCTGATTTTGCCTGATGATGGGCCAAGGTACTCTGCAACTACCAGATACACTTGGGCCTTGGAGCCTTTTGTTTTTTATTTAGTTTTATTCATCTACGAAGATATGATTTTGCTTTTATCTTTTGCATGAAAAATTGTATCTTTATTTATATTTAAACTATCTTAGCTGTATAATGCATGCTATGGGTTTCGAGTCATAGGCTAAACTTTGTACAAAATCTTTACTTTTATTCTTAACAAAAATGGATAACTCATCCGAAAGCAGCAAAGTTAAACAATCAAAGGTAAAGATTTTTTTGGAAAAGCGAGGGAAAACAAAAAGGCTACAAAAAGTACACGAAAAAGGTACACCCGCAACCATTGAAGGTTATGGGTGCAATGCTATATAGTTGCAGTCGTAAGCAGGTACACCACGGAAGGACACGACTGCACAAAAGAAAAGGCTGTGGCCTGGATGACCATTGCGGTCGTGATGCCAGAGGTTGCGGTCGCGAGAATCTTAGGCCATTTTGAGCCTTCTCATGCCTTATAAAAGGTGGACTATGTCCCTTCATTGCCCATCCATTTCACCATTATGGCTTCCTTCTATAGTTGCCTCTCTGCAGGGATAGATTGCCCATCCATTTCACCATTACGGCTTCCTTCCATAGTTGCCTCTCCGCACGGATAGATGAGTTCTCGTCGATTGACTGCTTTAACTTTGCCTCTTTCGGCATCTACTCCTTATTCTCTCTAAGGGACGTCAAAATCAATGAGCCACTATTGAGGGCCGCTACATAGCTATGGGATCCGTGGACCCATGTTTTTTGCTGTAGCCTTGAAGAGTTATACCCCACTGTAGAGGAGATTGTTGTCATCCTAGAACTTGCTGCGAGGAAGTTTGTTTCAGTGCCGACTCCTTTTCTTTTATTGAAAATAGAGGATACGGCTCTGTGGTTTATCCAAGAATGTCATTGACGTGCCTACGCCATTCAATCTGGTACTAGGAAGGCCATGGCTGCACAATCCATCGATTAGAGCAATTCCATCCTCCCTACATCAAAAGGTAAAGCTGATTAACGAGGGAGTAACTATCACTATACCGGGTGAAACTAGCTCGCTAACCCCGATCAGTGATGCTACCCCACTTCTTGAGATCCAACACGAAGAGGAGGATTTCTTGTTAAACGATTTGACTTTGACGAAACCAAGGCTGTACAAGTTCTAATGAATGATGAAGGGAGTTACGTGAATTCAAAGGTTGTGGCCATGATGAAGGAAATGCCCTATTTTCTAGGCATGTGATTAGGTAAGCATTTACAAGGGATTTCAGAACCAGTCCCTGCAAATCATAATCGCCATAGATACGGACTAGTATACAAGCTAGAACCATAGATAGAAGAGAAAACCAACAAGAAATTGCCAAGGCTGGAGATCTATTTCATCCATCAGCTATCCGATAGTGACAAAGAGGCCAAGATTTGGCAGATTAGGTAAGCATTTACCATTTGTCTCAAGTCTTAGGTTGTAACCCCTTTTGATATCATTGAAATGAAATCAGATTTCGCTTGCTTTGCTGTGTCTCAAATATTTTGTCTTGATTCAGAAGATTTTAATGAATTTGAGGAGGATATCCCCCAAGAATTAAAACTTTTAATCGACAAGAAAGAAGAAAAGCGAGCTAAACATATAATTGAAGAAACTGTTTTAATAAATCTTAATAATGAAAAAGATCTACAAATGGTTTAGGTTGGTTCTACATTGTTTTTAAAGGAACGTGAACAATTAATCTTTTTATTAAAAAAAATTGAAGTTGTTTTTGTATGGTCCTATGAACATATGCCCGACATAGACCCTGACATTGTACAACATCAAATTCTTTTGTACCCCGATGCCCAACCTGTCAAACAGAAGCTCAGAAGGATCAGGCCAGATTGGGCACTCAAGATCAAGGAAGAGGTTACTAAGCAGATAGATGCTGGATTTCTCATCAGTATAGAGAATCCGAAGTGGGTTGCTAACATCATCCCAGTGCCAAAGAAGGATGAAAGGATCTGGGTATGTGTCCACTTCTGGGATCTCAACAAGGCTAGTCCAAATGATGACTTCTCTCTCCCATACATAGATGTATTTGTAGACAACATTACTAAGAATGCACTCTTGTCTTTTATGGACAGTTTCTCAGGGTACAATCAAATTGTAATGGCACCAGAAGATCGAGAGAAGACCACCATCATGACACCATGGGGCACTTATTGTTATAGGGCCAGGCTGTTCAGACTAAAGAACGTCGAAGCAACTTATCAAAAGGCTGTGACCACGTTATTGCATGACATGATACACAAGGAAGTGGAAGTATATGTGGATGACATGATTATGAAGTCTAAAACCTGAGAAGGACATGTTGTCGCACTAAGAAAATTCTTCAAGTGGAACAGAAAGTACAGAATGCGCTTGAACCCACAGAAGTGTGCCTTCGGAGTTACATAGGGGAAGATGCCTAGATTCATGATCACACACCGCGGTATAGAGGTAGACCCGTCAAAAATCAAGGCCATCCTCGAAATGCCCTCTCCAAGAACTGAGAAGGACATAAGGAGTTTCTTAGGAAAGGTTCAGTTCATCAGTCAATTTATCGCCAAACTAACCCGTACCTGTGAATCTCTACTTTGCTTTTTAAAGAAAGGGACCAAATTTCAGTGGGATTAGCAATGTCAAGACGCTTTCGATGCCATAAGAAACTATCTGCAAAATTCTCTAATTTTGTTGCCACTAGAACCTAGTAATTCTCTGATACTATACCTCTTAGTGATTGATTCAACAATGTGGTGTATGCTTTCACAGGAAGACGGAGCCAAGGTAGAAACAGCTGTCTATTACTTGAGAAAGAAGATGACCGAATGCGAACAACAATAAACGCCCTTGGAGAAGACTTGCTGTGTGCTAGTCTGGGCATCTAGAAAGTTACGCTATTACCTAGCATACCGAGTTGTTCTAATATCAAGGATAGAATTGCTCAAATACCTCTTTGAGAAGCCAACATGGACAGGAAAGTTGGCCCGGTGGTTACTCATGTTAGCTGAATTTGACTTGTAGTATGTCACAAGGATGTTAATTAAAGAGAGAGTCGTTGCAGAGTTTTTGGTTAACCACTGTATCAATGGAGAAGAAGAGCTTGAGTTTGAGTTTCTTGACGAGCAAGTGCTGAAGATTGAGAAGGATCTGTGGACCCTCTATTTCGATGGAGCCTCAAACCAATACGGATACAGGATAGGGACACTCCTTATCACTCCCGATGATTCTCATATCCCTTTTCCTTTTAAGCTGAGTTTTAAGGTTACTAACAATCAGGTTGAGTACGAAGCATGCTTAGTCGGATTGTAAGCTGCCTTGGAATTAGGGGCAAGAAAGTTAGAGATTCTAGGAGACTCAACTTTGGTTGTCTCTCAGGCAAAGGGAAAGTGGAAGGTTAAAGAAGAAAAGTTGATCTAATATCACCGAGAACTCGAGTTGATGATTCCCTATTTTGAAAGCGTGGTGTTCACCGATATTCCGAGACTACAGAACAAATTCGCCGATGCCTTGACCACTGTCGCATCAATGATAGACATAGTGTTAGGGTTGGTATACTAAAAATCATGTTTTTAGTATTTAATTTTATTTTAATAAAATTAATTTTTTATTTTATGAGAATCTTTATGAGCAATGTATGTATATCATTTCTTTGTTATACATGGATATCTAATATTCTGTATAGTATTTAATTGGGTGTGTAGAGTACGGTTTACACACAGAAGACCAGATTTTAAGTTCTTGCAGAATATAAGTTGTATGTTCACAGTTTAGATGGAAATGGACATACTATTGGTACGACTGTGGCACAGAGTTTTAGTAGGCTTGTCTTAGTTACGGGGAACAGATAATAGCGTCGTCTATTATTCTGACTCTCTGTGCTAGTACACTTTGTGTGTATTGAACGGAACATTTGGGGTAATTAATTTTGTACTGTCTATATAAATTAATTCACACCCCAATATTATTATGAATAGTGCATATCCTCGTAATCCTGAAATAATTATTGATTTGCATATATTTAATATTCGTTATTTGATTCATTAGAGGATGCGATCTTATATGGGTCTTTATTCTCAGTGAGTTGGATAGCGGTATTATTTATATGAAAAATATTAATTATTAATGAAATCTACGTCCCGATAGATCGGGATTGACGATACCCCCTTATCGATGCTTATAAGTTTTGACCGGGCCTAACCCAACAAGTAGATTTAATTATCCGGCGGTCAAATAAGTTAAGCGGAATGGCTTAAGGAATATCAAGATGCTGATTAAATTAAATTGTCAGTAATTAAATTTAATTGACGGGTATCAAAAATCTTAACGTGGGGAGAAATAGTAAGCATTTAATAACAGGAGCTCAATGCAAGAAGATCTTGAAATTGTGGGTCATAGTGCAATTATAGTTCTTTAGTGGTGTGAACTGTAATTTAGTATTTTATGAAAATTGAAAATACCGCTGCATGTCTTTTCATAATTGTAGAAACCTCTAGTAGGTGTCTGTGTTCCACTAGAAGTCTAACTCATAATTACTCCCCAGGTCCATATTGTAGCCCTCTATATACGCGGGGTAAGTTGAACCAGTTTGACATGGATAGTTCATATCTCATATATCATATATGATATTATTTTTTTCTTTCAAGACTTAAATATATCGGGGTTCTACCGGTACGAGTTCTTGGAGGATTGTAGCCCACACTACGAGGATCGTGTAAGGAAATACAGTAGAAGATCTGATAGGAGTTTCAACTCGGAATCAAGTCGTAGTTGAAGATTAGATCGACAAGTGGTATTCTTCTAAATTAACTTTGGTTACACGGATTTATTTTTGTTCGTTCGACATCAAAATTTTTATCTGGAGCCCGTTTCGGCGTTAACCCGTCTAGTTTATTTTTTACCGAAAATTATTTTACAAAAACAATGATCTTGGCAGTATTGCCTCCAACAAATAGCACCTGGGATAAGGATGAGGCCTTTGGAGATTCAACAAAAGGAAGCACCTGCGATCAGCCACATCGCCGCTACCCAAGAATCCAATGACAAACTAGCATGGTGTGACGACGTTTAGAATTTCATCGAGAAGGGAGAATATCTGAGCCGAGCCAGTAAAAAGGACCAGAGAGCTATTAGAAGACTCGCCGCACAGTTTGTGATCTATGGAGGAAAACTGTACAAAAGAAGATATTTAGGAGTCAATAAGCTTTATGTCGACACGAAATAGGGACGCGAGTTGATGAGAGAAATTCATAGAGGAGATTGCGGACCTCACATGAGTGGGATGATGCTGGCTAAGAAGATCCTGAGCTAAGGACATTTCTAGATAACTATGGAAATGGACTGCCACCAGTTCATCCGAAGTTGTCAAAAATTCAAGATCTATGCGAACCTCATGCATGCACCGCTGTCTTAGCTTTATAACATGACCTCGCCCTGACCATTCTTAGTTTAGGGAATCGACGTAATAGGGAAGGTTGCACCCAAGGCATCGAATGGTCATGAGTTTATTCTCGTGGCAATTGATTACTTTACGAAGTGTGTCGAAGCTGCCTTTTACTCAGTCTCAAACGCCTCCTGAGTAGATTCATCAAGGACAACCTCATCTGTCGATACGGAGTTCCACATGAGATAATTTTTTACAACGGCTCCCACTTTCAAGAAGAAGTTTTAGACCTTTTGGAAGAGTATCAAATTGTCAGCTAAAATTTTTCACCGTATAGACCGCAAACCAATGGAGCTGTGGAAGCTGCAAATAAGAATGTGAAGAAGATCCTATAGAAAATGATAGAGAGGAGCAAGGATTGGCCAAAAAGGTTACTATTTGGGCATTAGGGGTAATGGATAACGATCAAAACTTCTACTGGAGCAACGCCCTATGCTTTGGTTTATAGAATGGAAGCAGTTCTACCGATAGAATTGGAAATCCCATCTCTAAGAATAATAGTTGAAAGTGATATCCCTGAGTCGTAATGGCAGAGGGATAGGTTCGAAGAGTTGCTTCTGTTTGACGAAAGGAGGCTTAGAGCCCTGTTTCATGTTCAAGGATATTAGAGAAGGATAACTCAGGCATCTAATAAGAAGGGTAAGTCTCGAAACTCGAAGGAAGGTGACTTACTCCTCAAAGAGATTAGAGCTCCCATCTTTGTTCCAAGTGGCAAGTTCAAACCTAATTGGGCCGGACCCTATCTCATCAAGACCTTGATATCAGGAGGCGCTGCCATCCTTATGGATCTGGATGGAAATGTTTTCTCTACACTCATCAACTCAGACTAGCTCAAAAGATTCTATCCCTAAAGGGAAGCTCGCAAACAGAGAGCGTCAATACTCGAGAGTAACTAGAACCTCGAACTACGTTATGGCCTGATTCCCTTTCTTTAGGATATGTAGGCAGCTTCTGTCAGAAGTTTGGCCTAAACCCTTAAGTTGAAATTCCCCCTTTGTAATGATGTTTTAAGTAGCAGGATCAATGGAAAAGCTTGTTTTAAATTTGTGACACCCCATTCTTCGGGTATGTCAGGACATACATAAGTATAGACAAGGAAAATATTCTAACCATTCATTTATATTTACATATAAATATTGCATCATTAAGAGTTCTGAACTGTTCATAAGTACATAGCGATTACAGTTTTACCAGAGAATTTAATAAAAATTACAATACGCTCATGGAAACTGAATAAAAGAACAAAAAGGGAGAAAATTTAAATTCTTCAAACTGCGTTGTCGAGGTCGATTGGTTCCTGGCACTCGCCCTATTCTTCAAAACTATCTTCTTTTTCGGGGGCAACTTCCTCCAAGAACTCGTTCTCCTCACTTGTGGCACGAATGCTATGAGCCAAAGCCCAGAAAAAACTCTCCAAACTCTCTAACCAATCTCACGGCATAAACTCACGACAATGCATTTCATACAACACTTAAAGAATTTATAAATCAAGGAGACAAGCAAAGATGTAAATACAGTAGATAAGTAAGCATTAGATAACAAATTATGCAGGTAATGAAGAATGCAATGCAAATGCGTTTGCCCAACCCGATTATAAATCAACAAATCTAATTTTGAGTGACACCATTACGTTCCCATATGTTAGGCTCTCGTACACCAACGTTCCTGATCACGACAGCGTATAGCGGACGTTCGGCTCAAGACGTGACACGATTCATGACGTAACACGGCTCAGGACATATATGACCCAAAGTCGATCATACCCAACACGATAATCCGAATGGCACCATTATGTTCCCATACATTAGCGTTCCTGATCATAGCGGCATATAGTGGCTATTCAGCTCAAGACGTGATACAGCTCAGAACGTAACATGGCTCAAGACATACATGGCTCAAAGTCAACATATCAATATAATAACCCGAATGGTACCACTACGTTCCCGTACGTTAGGTTCCCGTACATCAGCGTTCTCGATCACAGTGGCGTATAACGGCTGTTCAGCTCAAGGCGTAACACGGCTCAAGACGTATATGGCCCATTGTCAACATCCCCATAAACTAGGACTCACTAATCATGACATTATTCCAATTCCTCCATCCTTATTCTAAATTCTCTGGCCAATAATTTGCGCATAAAACCCACCTTAAGAACAAGAATACTCGTTTGGCGTCAACCCAAAGTCTAAATTATCAAAAGTAAAAAGGCTAGTGACAAATCCATGGTGCCTCACTCCTTTCATAACAAACCCCTTTTTATAATAACAACCTCCCAAATCAATGTAAAAATTGGCAACCAGGGACGCCCTAGGTTCAAGATCACAAAAGAATGATTTCTACATAACCTAACCCACAATGATAGGTACAAAAGAGACTCTGATTAATCAAGATGCAAGTGTAGCAATGCTCATGGTATGCAATATGTTTCTCATGTACAACTAATTACAGCATGGCATATAAACATGATATAGCACAAGGTACAACTCACTAAAGCATAGAGTACAAGTATACGAAGCATAAGCTATAATTTATGTGATATGGATCTAATCTATCGGCATGATTTTTAATCATCAAGTTTTTAATTTCATACACCAATCACTCGCATAAATCATTTAAAATCCATATATTCAAGTTCCACAAGGTGACACGCTACTCATATACTTAGCCAAATTTGGGTAATAGTTCAAACGCCAATTTTAACATTATAACAGTGTTTTAAAGTACGTAGACATGGATTTAATTTTTAATTTTTGAACACCAATTAAATAAAAATATTTTCTACAACTTTCATGTTTAACACTAAGGTCAAATCCTAGGGTAAAAGGGTCATTGATTTTAATTAAGAGAAAATCATTCAGCACTTTGCAGAGAAAAGTGCAGAATTTAGGTCTCTGTTAGATACGGTTTTGGGCCATTAATTCTAGGACTATGGGTCGGATTTTTGGGAAAGTTTTAGTTCAAGGTGACCCCTACACGTTTCATGTTTTGTGCTAAGGCTAGTTGTTTGGAAAAGTTGATTATTTTGGCCATTTTACAAAATGGGTCCAGCCAACATAAAAAGGTTCAGCAGTACCAGTTTTCAGCTGATAAGGCACAAGGCCTTTGGAGGTGTATCCGAGGGTATTTTGGGCTTCTTTTTTCTCAGCATCTAGTTTAATATGTTAGCTACAGTTTTCTTGAAAAACACTTTTGGATTTGATCATTAAAAACATAAGTTTTTGGTCCCACAAAAATGTGTGATAGAGAGCTCTATTAGTCACTAAATCACAACAGTGACTTTGGAAAAGGTTTTGACCTATCAAAACTTTATATATTTGGCTCCTATTTGGTGGAAAACAAGATAAATGTGTTATCTACAAGTTTTATGTTTTGACCTAATCTCGGTTCTCATTCCAACTTAGAGTGTTTAGGTTTGCAAGTCAGATTAGTCAAAATCTAACACTCTTTGATAAAAATGGTATATCTGGAGTTCTGCCCAACGAAATCACTTCAAACAAATTTTGTATGAAAGAGGACTTAAAAACATAGGTATGAACATAAAAATTACATTTAGATCATTTTTTTACAATTAGTTATGATAGTTCAAAGTTCATAACAGAAAGCTAGTATGCTCAGAAAATCAGGTTATTTAGGGTTTCAATAACTTAGCTCATGTTATGTTTAATTTTAATGTATTTTCTTTGCATGCATGTCATATATTCATACATACCAAAGTTTCAGAGCCTATTCGAGTAATAAAACTCAAAAACAAGTACACGCGAACACATACCACACTAGTTTACACATAAACAGCCCCTATTCTTGCCTCACAACGCCTTTTTACCCATTTTTGGTTCTTGTTCTTGGTTGTATTTTAAGAGATGAGTTGAGAGGAGTTTTAGGTTGTTATTGGACAGAAAGTTTAGAGGTTTTACTTACCTTATTTGAAGACCTAAGAGTGGAGGATGGCTGGAGGACTTGGTTTTGGTATTTTCTTGGTCTCCAAAGATCTCCTATTCTTGGATCCTCCTTCTTCTTCTTCTTCTTTCTTCTTCTTTTTCTTCCAAGTTTTGAAGAACACTTACAGCTCCCAAATCTTGTCTCTCTCCTCTCTCTCCACAAAAATATGAAGAAGAAAAGAAGGGCTAAGGGTGTGTTTTTATAGACATAACTTAGTGGAGCCTAATAAGTACCTTGTGTAAGAATTTTAAATTTTTTTGATTTTTTATTGGTTGTATGCAAGGTGGTGGAATATTTAAGAAATTTGAAATTATAAATTTTCAGAACATCGGGTGGAATTTTGGCCAAGAGGCTATTTGATTGATTTTTGTGCTCAAATTTTGCTTTAAGTGCTTATTTAGCGGTATTTTGGCACTATATTATCCAAGAAAGTATTTTAAAATTGATTTAATATATTTTTTTGGTCTTCTTGTTTACTAAAATAAATTATTTTAGTGTTATTATTACTATTATTATTATAGTTTATAAAAATGTTAAAAACAATTAATTGTTTAAATGTAGGTAATTAAACTACTTTGACTAGATGTAACTTTTTGACTTATTTAAGTGTGTAAGAATTTTAATAATAATTTGTTTGCCTTTATTAGTCTATAATATTATATTAGTATGTATATTACTTGTATAAAAAGTTTTGGTGTAACAACCTGGCTTGAAAACCCTAGTATTAGCGACAGATAGATAATGAGAACCTAAGTCGTTGTATGAATAAGGAAAACCCTAATTAGCCCGAAAACCCAAAGTAACTCAAAACCTTAATTTTGACCTAGAAATCCTAAAAGAGACCAAATACTCAGAGGCAAAACCCTAGCACTCAGAAAAGTCTTAGAGCAGATTAAATTAAGTAAATATAAAATATTAAATTAAAAATTAAAAATTTCCGTAGTTAAGGTAAAATAACCATTTTACCCCCAGTATAACAAAAAGTTCTAAAAAGTTAAAATTTTACCCATGGACACCTAAAATCAGATGTAGCAAGTTTTGTGGCCAAATGCCTTACCTGTCAGCAAGTGAAAGCCGAGCACCAAAGACCAGGAGGAACCCTCCTGCCCCTAGAGATACCTTAGTGGAAATGGGACTACGTCACCATGGATTTTGTCTCTAGACTACCAAGATCGCAAGTAGGACACGACTCTATTTGGGTAATCATAGATCACCTCACCAAATTAGCACACTTCCTACCGGTTCGAACTTCTGAGAAGCTGGAGACCCTAAGTCAGAAGTACATTCGAGAAATCGTACATTTTCATGGAATTCCTCTATCCATTGTGTTAGATCGAGATCCACGTTTCACCTTACGATTCTAGTAGAGTTTGCAAACCACCTTAGGAACGGAGCTTTGCTTCAGCACCGCCTTTCACCCGCAGACTGATGGGCACTCTGAACGTACAATTCAGATAGTAGAAGACATGCTTCGAGCCTGTGTCATGGACTTCAAGGGACACTGGGAGAAACACTTGCCAATGATCGAGTTTACTTACAACAACAGCTATCAATCCAGCATTGGCATGCCGTCATATGAAGACCTCTACGGAAGACCGTGCCATTCGCTGATTTCTTGGACTGAAGCAGGAGAAAATGCACTTCTTGGACTGGACATAGTGCAAGAGGCCATCAAGAAGATCCAACTCATTCAGCAACGGATAGCCACCGCACAAAGCCGATAGAAGAGCTATGCAAATCAATGACAAAAGCTGCAACGATTCGAAGTAGGACATCATGTATTCCTGAAGATTCAACCATGAAGAGGGGTGATATGCTTTGGTCAAAAGGGAAGCTAACTCCAAAATATATTGGACCATACGAGATTCAAGCTAAAGTCGGG
Source organism: Heliamphora pulchella (assembly GCA_032270985.1). NCBI lineage: Eukaryota > Viridiplantae > Streptophyta > Magnoliopsida > Ericales > Sarraceniaceae > Heliamphora > Heliamphora pulchella. The sequence continues at coordinate 17,014 of JAULJZ010154706.1, forward strand.
GAAGTGGTATATTATCTGGCTTTACCGCCTCAACTCACCAACATTCATAACGTTTTCCATGTATCGATTATGAGGAAGTATGAACCTGACCCTACCCACATCCTGGATTGGAAGGAACTCCATGTTGATGAAGATATCACGTTTGAAGAACAACCGGTTAGGATTATCGACCAGCGAGACAAGATTCTTCGAGGCAAGACCATTTCGCTCGTTCGAGTTCTTTGGAGGCACAACGGGATTGAAGGGTCAACATGGGAGCGGCAAGAAGCTATGAGAGCAAGTCATCCCCAATTGTTCGCAGATTGAGGTACGATATGAAATTTCGAAGGCGAAATTTGTTATAGGGGGGTAGATTGTAACAACCTAGCTTGAAAATCCTAGTATTAGCGATGGATAGATAATGAAAACCTAAGTCACTACATGAACAAGGAAAACCCTAATTAACCCAATAATCGAAAGTAACCCGAAACCCTAATTTTAACCCGAAAACTCTAAAAGATACCAAGTACTCAGAGGTAAAATCCTAGCACTCAAAAAAGTCTCGGAGCAGCTTGAATTAAGTAAATAATATAAAATATTAAATTAAAAAGAAAAATTCCCATAGTTAAGGTAAAATGACCATTTTACCCTTAGTATAGTAAAAAGTCCTAAAAATTTAAAATTTGACGCATAGGCACCTAAAATTAGATATTTATATACAATTAATTAATGAAATATAAAATAACGACAAAAATGACCAAATTGCCCTTGCAAGCCTGGTCACCAAGGAGAATGTGCCCAAAAAATTATTTTTTGCCTTTTTAAGCTTAAAAATGAGACAAAAAATATATAAATTAATCATTATTTTGACCCAATACTTTTTATACATGTAATATATATAGTAATATAATAACGTAGGTCAACAAAGGTAAACAAATAAATATTTAAAATCTTTATACAATAAATAAGTCCAAAAAGCCAATTCTAGTCAAACTAGCTTAATTTAGCTTTAAAGCCTACACTTATTTATTTAATTGCTATCAAAATTATAATAAATCATGAGAAGACTAAATTAATTATAAATATATTAATATAATAGGTTTTAGTAGATTTAGATACTAAAAAGGTATATAAAATTAATATTTTATGCATTTATATTCACAAAAATGTACAAAATACAAATTAAAACCCAAATTAATTACTAAATTAGCTTTTTAGTCTCCCAAATACTGCAATGCTGAGATTACACCTGCCCAAGGTGTCACGTCCCATTTTTTATAAATGGTATTCGTGGCCGGCCAGTGAGTCAAACTCATCAGAGACCTACTTTTCAAACCGTTTAAGGATTTTCAAAAAATTATTTGGAAAACGTTTAGCAAAAACAAGAATTTACAAACATACCCAGAGCAAAACTGTCACGCCCCAAAATTCGGGGTCACGTGAAAATCCACCAAACACCAGTTTTAATAAAACAGAGTTTTATATTATCAAAACCATATGTTGAAATAAAGGGAAAATCCAAAAAGATACATCTATCATAAGGAAAAAACATACAGTTCTAATATGAATATAGAATATTGCCTTATGGCGTACAACAACTGCCTTCAGGATCTGGCATACCAAAAAGAAAAACTCTAAAAAGTCTTCCGCCACCACAGGCACCACCAAAGCTACTCATGATCATCATCACCTGAAAAGGTTTTGTACAGAAAATTCCACCTGTGAGCCGAAACCCAATAGAAACAGACAATAAAGCTATAAACCAGGAAATATGCAATCATATAGAGTGGGAGCGAACTCAACCACAAAACCCAAAAGGTTTTCCATCCAAAACCCACAAGTTTTCCCATCAGACTACACTAGTCTCCCAAAATGGTTTTATTTCATAAAACCCATGTTTTCATCCTTCAAACCAGGTGTTGCAACACATGCAAATAACCAACCATGCAAATAACCAACCATAGTTAAGAAAAACCAGTAACCAAAAGCATTGTTCCCTCACGGAATGTACCATCGTGGAAAAAGAAGAATAGCGTCCTATGTACTGACTCCGTCACAAGGGGACAGAGGTAACAACTATAGATCCATGTCCATTATCTAAACCCCATGCCTCATGGGACCGGATAGATAATCACAAGTTTTATACGGAGCACGACGACGTAAATGCTAACTTTACAAGCGCAAAACCCAAGGGACAAGAGCACCCAACTGACCTTCTTTACGGGAACTACCCTGAAGGATAACAAAGGTACCTACTCTGCGCACGTTTTCAGACTTCAACCGATGGGAACTCGGGCCAAATACCCATCATCCCGGTACATCTAGAGAATCTTCTAAAAATCGAACCGTAGCTCAACTACAAAAAAATATTTCACAAATATACATTATACATGTATATACAGATCCATCCATCAACATGGAGATTAACAAAATATTTTCAAAATGTTTTTCCTTGTTTTCAACAAAACGTTTCAAAATTTGAGACTTAACCCCAAAGGTGAGCTCTAAACCTCCAAAACACTAAGTGTTGAGATTTCTATCAAAAATCAACATTTTCCACCGTTTTCAAGAACACCATTTGAAAACCATAAAACAACATGTCATACGATCTATTAAACCAAGAAAAGCGAAAAACATGCATTTTTACCCGTAAAACAAAGGTTTAAACATAAATATGACATTTTATGCATTTTCTACTGATAAAAAAAGCATACAATTACATATAGCACCGTAATACAGCAGTAGGGTCTAGAGTCCTACCTTAGCGAGTCGAAACTGAAAGCCTCAAAATCTAAACCACATTGGAACAGGAATCTGATCGGCCGAACACGAAGCTAGCAGCGTGAATAGCAGGGATCCACAAGCTGATCGTCGAAAACTAGGCTCGAGCAGGTCAAATCTGTAGAGAGAAGGCAGAGGAAATGAAGAAAGAAAAATTTCTCCAAAAATTCCAGCCCCTAGAATACATATAGGCTCGGCAAAAAGCCAGTTCAGTCGACTGAAGCTCCTCGAAAAATGTGAACCGCCACAGTTCAGTCGATCGAACTCAAGAAAACTAGTTCAGTCGACTGGACCAAGCCCTCCAGTCGACTGAACCCAAGGGTCTCAACCTACTATTTTTGGTCTCGGGATTTATGTTCTAAGGCCAATTAAACAAGCCTAAACATGGTCCAAGAAGTCGTAAAACACAACTAGACATACTGTTCTACAACTCCAAAACATAAACCATGCATCGATGATATATAACATGAAGAAAAACACGTCATCATTTATATATATAAAAAAGAAAACGGTACAGGATCTCACAACTCTTCCCCCTTCAAGAATTTTGCCCCATAAATTCTCTACAAGGTCACGAGGTAAACAGGTCCGGGTATCTAGCACGCATCCTAGACTCAAGCTCCCAAGTCGCTTTCTCAACCCCGTGATGAAGCCACTGAACTTTGACATACACAATTGTTCTCCCCCGCAACACTTGCTCCTTTGTATCCAGAATTCTCACCGAGCGTTCCTCATACGTGACATCCTCATCAACTCGCAACTCAGCCCAATCTAACACATGTGAAGGATCAGGCTCATACCTCCGAAGCATCGAAACGTGAAAGACGTTGTGCACAGATGCTAACTAAGGTGGCAAGGCCAAATGGTATGCTACCACCCCAATCCTCTCCAGGATCTCGAAGGGTCCAATAAAACGTGGTAATAGCTTCCCGCGATGACCAAATCTCATCAACCCTCTACGTTGCGAGACCTTCAGAAACACGTGATCTCCCACTGCAAACTCCAAATGTCTCCTCCTCTGATCTGCATAACTCTTCTGGCAGCTCTGAGCTGTCACCAGACGCTAACGAATCACGGCAATCTGCTCCGTCATCTCCTGTACTAAGTCAGGTCCCAAAACACTGGTCTCACCCACCTCTGTCCAACAAATAGGCGACCTACACAGTCTACCATACAGAGCCTCATATGGTGCCATTTCAATACTGGACTGGTAACTGTTGTTCAATGCAAACTCTGCGAACGATAGATGATCCTCCTAAGAACCCCGAAAATCAAGCACACAAGCTCTCAACATATCCTCCAAAATCTGGATGGTCCTCTCACACTGACCGTCGGTCTGAGGATGAAAAGCTGTACTAAAAGTCAAGCTCGTCCCCAAAGTCACCTGAAGACTCTGCCAAAAGCGCAATGTAAAGCGCGGGTCTCGATCAGAAATGATAGTCACAGGTACTCAATGTAGTCGGACTATCACTCGAATGTATAATCTACTCAATCTGTCCATTGGATCTCTCACTCGGATAGGGAGAAAGTGCATAGACTTCGTCAACCTATCAACCACAACCCAAATAGCATCATATTCCACCGGTAATCGCAGACATCCTGATACGAAATCCATCGTGATATTCTCCTACTTCCACTCAGATATAGACAACGGCTGCAACATGCCTACTGCTCTTTGGTGTTTCACCTTTACTTGCTGACAAGTAAAGCATCGAGAAACAAATCGGATCACATCTTTCTTCATTTTCGTCCACCAGAACTGACGATGTAAGTCATGATACATCTTCGTCCCTCCCGGATGCACCGCAAGACGTGAGTGATGAAACTCATGTAGCACCTCAGCACGACACGACTCTGGTTCAAATAGTCACCCTGTCAGCCTCAAACTCTGATTTGAACCCACCGTCCATCCTGCTGTGTCCTTTCCACTAGCAATGCGGTCCCGAATCATCTGAGCCTCCTGATCGGTCCACTAAATCTCCAACACGCGTGCAACCAATGCGGGCTGTGAAGCTACTGAATAAAAAGTCGCACCTTTCCTTGTCTCCCTGAGACACAAATCAAACTCCCCAATATCTCCAAGCATATCCCACTCTCGTCTAGCCACAGAAGCTAACGAACTATGAGATCTCCTGCTAAGCGCATCAGTTACAACATTTACCTTACCCGGATGGTACTGTAAATCGAAGTCGTAGTCCTCCAACAACTCCATCCATCTTCGTTGGTGAAGATTCAAGTCCTTCTGCAAAAAAAGCACTTTAGACTCTTGTGATCAGAGAAAACCTCGAAATGCTCACCGTAAAGATAGTGACGCCATGTCTTCAAGGCAAAGACCACGGCTGCCAACTCCAGATCATGTGTCGGGTAGTTTCTCTCATGCATCTTCAACTGTTGGGATCCATAAGCCATAACCTTGCCTTCCTGCATCAAAACGCAACCCAAACCCTCATGTGATGAGTTACAATACACGGTGTAACCCAAACCTCGCTCTGGAATAATCAACACAAACGCACTGGTCAATCTCCTCTTCCGCTCCTAGAAAGCTGACTCACAAGACTCGCTCCACACAAACGTAACTCCTTTCTGCGTTAAACGCGTCATCGGTGCTGCAAGCCTACAGAAGTCCTTCACAAACCACCGATAATAACCCGCTAGACCCAAAAAACTGTGGATCTCAAAAACGTTCTTCGGTTGCTGCCAATCCGTCACTGCATCAGTCTTCGTCGAGTCCACTGATACCCCATCCTTCGACACCACGTGTCCAAGGAATCTCACCTTGGTCATTCAGAACTCGTACTTCTCGAACTTCGCATACAAGCGATGTTCTCTTAGAAGCTGCAAAACAACATGGAGATGCTCCTCATGTATCTTCCTCGTGGGCGAATAAACCATAATATCATCCACGAACACGACCAAAAAACTGTCCAGATATGGGTGGAAGATACAGTTCATCAAAACCATAAATGTAGTTGGAGTGTTCATCAGACCGAACGGCATAACCAGAAACTCGTAGTGACCATAGCGAGTCCGAAGGGTGGTGTTCGCTATGTCCTCGTCTCTAATCCTCAGCTAATGATACCCCAACCTCAAGTCAATCTTCGAAAAGTAGCGAGATCCCCTCAACTGATCAAACAAGTCGTCGATCCTCAGCATCGGATACTTATTCTTCACCATTACCTGGTTAAACTTCCTGTAATCTATACACAATCTCAATGAACCATCCTTCTTCTTCGCGAACAAAGCTGGAGCTACCCAAGGTGACGTACTCGGCCGCACAAACCCCTTGTCTAGCAACTCTTGCAACTGCACCTTGAGTTCTCTCAACTCAGCCGGTGCAAAGCGATATGATGGCATAGAGATAGAAGCAGCTTCTAGAACAAGATCAATAGAGAAATCCACATCTCGGCTCGGCGGTATCTCAACTAAATCATTAGGAAAGACATCCGAATAAGCGCACATCACATGGGGTAGCACTCCTCGAACTCCAACCGGCTCATCCAACCTGAGCGCAGAAAAGAGAGAACTCAAGTCCCCTCGAACCCAAGAAGCACCGGGCATAGACACCAAGCCCTCATCCCGATCACCCATAAAGTAAAAACAATCACCCTCCGACGTACAGATCGACACTCTCCGTCGCTCACAATCTATAAAGGCACGGTAGGTAGTCAGCCAGTCCATCCCTAGGATGACATGAAACGTAGTCATGTTTAGAATAAAAAAGTCAAACTCTAAACAACGATCGGCGACTTCCAACACATAGGATCTACAAACAAGACTCAATGTCACATTCCCACTGATTGGGGTCTCTACGCTCATAGTACCACCCAACCAGTCCATGTCCAACCCCAAAGCAGAAGAAAAAGCAGATGATATAAATAAATGTGATGCTCCAGTGTCGATAAGAACATTGGCCCATGATCTAAAGACTAGAAAAGTACGTCTAATCATGGCTGGTGTAACAGCAGCATTAGATGTAATGGGTGCCTTGGAAGCACTGCAATCAGCAAGAACATAAGCCCTGGCCTGTGACAATCTAGTCTTCCCACCGTAACCCTGAGTCGATGGCTTCCTCACTGACTGAGCTAAAGCACCTCCCTCTGTAAACCTAGATGTCTGGGCCCTAGGCTGCTATGGAGCCTGTCGTTTCTGTACAAATGAATCAACTGACGCTCCTGTCACACCCTGGACATTTCCCTCTCTGGGACAGTGTCTGCGAATGTGCCCGGACTAACCACACTCAAAGCATATTGGTGGGTCCCTCACTTGTGACTGATTTGGCACTGAACTCTGGACCTGGCCCATCTGTGGGCACTTAGATGAATGATGCCCCGGCTGTCCACATCGATAACAATTCAACCCTCTCTGCTCTGGCCTTCCTGTCGAGGCCACTAAAAGTGTAGGTGTAGACGACTACGGTTGATACAATCTGGAAACATGAGAACTAGGTCCAGACGACCTCTGGCACTTTTTCCCGCGCCTCTGGAACTGTGCATCTCCACTGCCCTATTGGCTCCCGCTCTCTCTAATCCTGCGGCTATCTTCCAACGAGTTCTCTACTCGGATAGCTACTTCCCCCAGCTTGATGTACACCTCCACATCCAGAACTGTAACCATATCCTTGATAGCAGGTCGAAGTCCTCTCTCAAACCTCCGAGTGCGCAACTCCTCTATCGATACCATCTCTGGTGCGAACTGCGACAGATTTGCGAACTTGACCTCATACTAGACCACAGATAGATTCCCCTGAACAAGGGAAAGGAACTCCTCTCGGTACGTATCACTCGAAGATCTCGAGAAATACTTCTCCAAGAAGACTCTAGTGAAAGCAGCCCACGTCTCATCCATCGTGGTCTTAGAAAACTTCTACCACTCTCTAGCATCTTCTCGCAGTTGGAACGCCGCCAACTTTACCCGCAAAGCATCCTCCTCGATATCCAGAGTATCGAATATCGACGTGGTCACTTCCAACCACTCAGTAGCAACTTTGGGGTCTGGCTCCCCAGCAAAGGTTGGAGGATCCAACCGCCGAAACTTTCTCATAGCCATAGAAGCCCTTGGCTCAAGAACCTACACACTAGCCCTGGTCACTTCTGCCAGAGCTCGCACAGTGGCAAGCATCTCCTGGACAACGTCAGCACCACCCACTTATTCCTGTGGGGCATGAACGTCTCCCTCCTCTGGAACTTGAACATAAGCACGACCTCAGCCACGGCCTTGGCCACGACCCCGTCACCACTCTCCCCACGTAGACATAGTTCTATAGGAAGCAATATAAACAGGATAAGCTTTCCTACAACATGTTACTCCGTAATAGAAACTCGTAACGCACATAAGCATGCTATCACGTAGCCACGTAAGGTTATGCAAACACATCTCACATACCGAGGAGAACTAACAAGACAGACTCGTCCATTTGGATAACCTATTCAGATTCCATGCTAGAAAACACGTCGACCAAATGCATTTCTAACTTGGCTTCCAAATTTGTTATTCCAAACCCCCTAAGGCAAGACTTATCAATCCTGAGATTCAACCTTCATACCCACATATACACAACTACCATGCTCAGAAATCTCTTAACACGTTATATACCAACGTTTAAACATATGCAAGCAAGCATACACAATCAACCTCACCAGGTGATAAGCCCCTTTTTCCCATGGCTCTTAGGTATTCGAACCCATAACTCTGATACCAAGTTGTCACGCCCCAAAATCCGGGGTCACGTGAAAATTCACCAAACACCAGTTTTAATAAAATAAAGTTTTATATCATCAAAACCATCTGTTGAAATAAAGGGAAAACCCAAAAAGATACATCTCTCATAAGGAAAAACATACAGTTCCAACATGCATTCAGAATATCGCCTTATGGCGTACAACAACTGCCTTCAAGATCAGGCATACCAAAAAGAAAAACTCTAAAAAGTCTTTGCCACTGCGGGCACCACCAGAGCTACTCATGATCATCATCCACGTCATCACCTGAAAAGGTTTTGTACAGAAAATCCCACCCGTGAGCCAAAGCCTAATAGAAACAGACAATAAAGCTGTAAAACAGGAAATATGCAATGATATAGAGTGGGAGTGAACTCAACTACAAAACCTAAAATGTTTTCCATCCAAAACCCACAAGTTTTCCCATCAGACTACACTAGTCTCCCAAAATGGTTTTATTTCATAAAACCCATGTTTTCATCCTTCAAATCAGGTATTGCAACACATGCAAATAACCAACCATAGTTAAGGAAAAATAGTAACCAAAAATATTGTTCCCTCACGGAATTTACCATCGTGGAAAAAGAGGAATAACGTCCTATGTACCGACTCCGTCACAAGGGGAAAGAGGTAACACTTGTTCTATAGAATCTTCTAAAAATCCCATGTCCATAGAATCTTCTAAAAATCACAAGGGGAAAGAGGTAACGTCCTATCCATGTCCATTATCTAAACCCCATGCCTCATGGGACCGGATAGATAATCACAAGTTCTATACGGAGCACCACGACATAAATGCTAACTTTACGGGCCCAAAACCCAAGGGATAAGAGCACCTAACCAACCTTCTTTACGGGAACAACCCCGAATGATAACAAAGGTACCTACTCTGCGCACGTTTCTGAACTTTCACCGAGGGCAATTCGTGCAAAATACTCATCATCCCGGTACATCTAGAGAATCTTCTAAAAATCGAACCGTAGCACAACTACGAAAAAAATATTTCAAAAATATACATTATACATGTATATACAGATCCATCCATCAACATGGAGATCAACAAAACATTTTTAAAATATTTTTCTCCGTTTTCAACTAAACGTTTCAAAACCTGAGACTCAACCCCAAAGGTGAGCTCCAAACCTCCAAAACACTAAGTGCTGAGATTTCTATCAAAAACCAATATTTTTTACCGTTTTCAAGAACACCCTTTGAAAATCATAAAATCACATGTCATACGATGTATTAAACCAAGAAAAGCAAAAAACATGCATTTTTACCCGTAAAACCAAGGTTTAAACATAAATATGACATTTCATGCATTTTCTACTGATGAAAAAGCATACAATTACATATAACACCCTAATATAGTAGTAGGGTCTAGAATCCTACCTCAACGAGTCGAAACTCAAAACCTCAAAATCCAAACCACGTCGGAACAGGAATCTGATCGGCTGAACACGAAGCTAGCAGCGTGAATAGCAGGGATCCACAAGCTGATCGTTAAAAACTAGGCTCGGGCAGGTCAAATATGTAGAGAGAAGGCAGAGGAAATGAAGAAAGAAGATTTTCTCCAAACATTCCAGCCCCTTGAATACATATAAGCTTGGCAAAAAGGCAGTTCAGTTGACTGAAGAGGCCACTTCAGTCGACTGAAGTTCCTAAAAAAACATAAACCGCCACAGTTCAGTCGACCGAACCTCCTAGTTCAGTCGACTGGACTAAGCCCTCCAGTCGACCGAACCCAAGGGTCTCAACCTACTATTTTTTGTCTCGGGATTTCTGTTCTAAGGCCAACCAAACAAGCCTAAACAAGGTTTGAGAAGGCATAAAACACAACTATGCATGCTGTTCTACAACTCCAAAACATAAACAATGCATCGATGATATATAACATGAAGGAAAACACATCATTATTTATATATATCAAAAATAAAATGGTACAGGGTCTCACACAAACTAGTGTCATGAAGTATGTTAACTTTACAGGAGAAGATCTGAGTACAAAACATTTACATCTAAATATAATCAGGTACACGTGTCCCAACTAATAACACAAAATGATAGTTTCTTCTCTTTGATCGTCTGGCATTCACCTTATCTTGAAATGCCACAATATTAATTTCATAAGCACAAAGCTTGTGTGAGTGCACATTTATCAAAGTTACAGGTTTGTCATGGAATATCAATTTTATCATATGAAAACATTTCATCAAACTATCTTGTTAAAATCATCATTTTTCAAAGACAGATTAAAGGCATTAAGCCCTAGCAGGCTTTTATAAACAAGTAACAGGCATTGTTCCTTAGCAGATTTTTAATAACTAGGTTACGGGCATTAAACCCTACATACGATGATGTGCTCATGGCTATGCCAGAATTACGTAGGGAGCGACCCCACAACCCTTTTTGTTATGATATCATAAGTAACCAACAATCACCTGACCATGATCCCATCCTTATACACCTCGCTGTTCAACACCCCAACGACCGGGCTAACACTATTCAAGCTATCATCATATACACAACTTCAGGATATTCATGTCTTTTTCAAACCAATGATATTCACATTTTTCACAGATATATATCCATGACAGAAAAGTCGTACGAAAAACGTTATTTTATGTGAAAACACAATACTTTGCATTCAAAACATAAAACGTTATTTTATGCGAAAACATAATACTTTGCATTCAAAACATAATAGGAAAACTCAAGTAACAAAGACATATGAGACTCACCAAACTTAGCCGACCTAGTCAATTAAGTTGTTCCAAAACATCAAGACCTAGACAAAAACACATGGAAATACTAATTTTAGTGAATTTCTCATAGTGGTATTAATCTAGTCTATTTTTATTTTCTAGTTTTTTTGGGTAATTATTTTATTTTCTAGTTTTTATTTATATAACATTTATTTCTTCTTTAAGAATTCTTTTGAAGTTCACCATAACTAATATTATCAAATTCCCATGTTTTAAATTTTCCTATTTTTCTAAATTATCATTTTAAAACCATTAGTGTCACAAAAGAAGGGTAAATATTAAAGTGTATATAAGTGTATCTAAATACAAAGTGTTGTGACACTAAACTATTTATTTAACTTCTAAAATCAAACTAGCTTAGAATTAGAATTCTTCATTTAGTTGTCATTATTTTTAGCATTTTGTTTAAAATAATGAAAATTCAATAATTAACACATTTTTTTTAGCTTTTTATTTTAAATAATAATCAATATTTAACACATTTTATAATTATTTTAGTATTATAAATAATTTAATTATGAACAACCAAACAATCTACCCACACATGCATGGAAAAGCATAAAAATTTAAAACAAACGCACACACAGCTTCTTTATTCTCTCTTTCTCACATACACACACATAGCATACAATATATA